>QLPD01001641.1:0-12932 GCA_003314085.1 Hymenopellis raphanipes | reverse complement strand
GGCTGTGATTTGAGTGTGTGAGAGTGTAAGCATGGCTTACGAGATGCACGCCCATATCTCCATATATAGGACTCGGGTTATGAATTGGCAACAATTCATAAATCTACCTTTTAGCGTAGTGGTTAGCCCAAGTTGCTTTCGATTCAGCCCAATTATCTGGTCCTGAGTTAAATTATCCTGTACATGAAAAAGAGCTCCTTGCTATTGTTCGAGCGCTTCGAAGGTGGAGGTCTGACTGCATCGGAATGACAATCCATGTGCTCACCGACCACCGGACCTTGGAGAATTTTACTTCGCAAAAAGATCTATCAAGGCGCCAGCTGCGTTGGCAGGAGTTCCTGTCACAGTACGAATTAATCATTGCATATATCAAGGGCACAGAGAACACTGGCGCCGACGCCTTATCCAGGGTAGCAAATGGTGCATATTGTCACGAAAACCTCGCCCCCCCAAATTTTAAGCCATGGCCAGGCCTGCCCACCCCCATCGCAGCAGTATTATCCATCGCATCCGATGCTGATCTGCTGAAGGACATCAAGGCAGGATATAAGGAAGACGTCTTTGTCAAGAAGCTCGCCGGTCTTCGTGCCTTGCCTCCGGGCATAACCTTAGAGAACGGCTTATGGTATGTTGATGGCCGACTAATCATCCCACGATATGCCACGCTTCGTGAAAACCTGTTCCGTGTTGCACACGATGCAACTGGTCATTTTGGCTTTGATAAAACCTATGCGTATTTGCGCGATTCGTACTACTGGCCGAACATGCGACGAGACCTTGAAAAAGCGTATGTCCCCGGCTATGACGCTTGTCAAAGAAACAAGTCTAGTACAACGCGAAAGAATGCACCGATGCACCCCCTACCGGTTCCCGACGCCCGTCTGAAGTCTGTTGGAATGGATTTCATCGGACCACTGCCTGAAGACCAAGGATTTAACTGCATCTTGACTATGACCTGTCGTCTAAACACAGATATAAAGATCATCCCGACACGTACTGACTTGGACGCAGAAGGCCTCGCTCTCTTGTTTTTCAGGGACTGGTACTGCGATAATGGCTTACCCGATGACATCGTAATCGACCGCGACAAGCTTTTCATGTCGAAGTTTTGGAAGGCGCTTATGAAACTCACCGGGGTTGCAATCAAGGCCTCTTCTTCGTATCACCCAGAATCGGACGGTCGTTCCGAACGGTCAAACAAAACTGTGGTTCAAGCTTTACGATACTTCGTAGACCGCCGTCAAAAAGGATGGGTCGACGCCCTCCCTAAGGTCCGTTTCGACATTATGAACTCGGTAAACTCTTCTACAGGTTTATCCGGATTTCAGCTCAAGACCGGCCGCGCTCCACGAATCCTTCCCAGCTTAGAATCTCTGCCCAAGACGTTGACCTTATCCGAACGCGACGCGCGAGAGATCATTGCTAATATTGAACAGACGGAAAACGAAGCGAAGGACGCGTTGACAGCTGCAAAGGTCGTTCAAGCATTCCATGCAGACAAACACCGTGGGGACCCACCAAAATTCAAGGTCGGCGACCGCGTCTTGTTGACCACTGTCCATCGTAGGAACAGAGCAAAACGAGATAAAGGACTGTTGTGTGCCAAGTTTTACGCAAGATATGATGGACCCTACAAGATTTTGAAGGCACACCCCGAGTGCGATGCGTACACTCTCGATATGCCTGCGAGTGCGAATCCTCAGCCGAGCTACAATGTCGAGGATCTCACGGAATATATCGAAAATGACGATGATCTCTTCCCGTCGCGCAAGTTAGCCCGTCCCGGCCCGGTTTTGGCGGATGGTGTGGAGGAGTATGAATTGGAAGCGGTGGTGGATGCTAGGAGAAGAGGAAGAGGTTGGCAATTTTTGGTGAGTTGGGCTGGTTATGGAGAGGAGGATCAACGGTGGCTGTCATACAGCGCGTTAAAGGAGTGTGAAGTGTTGGATAATTGGATCCGAGAAGGCGGCGATGGACCTCAAGAATTGATAGACTCCGTTCGACGGGACGACGGATACGCGCTGGCAACGGCCACCGTACAACCTCAAAATTCGGTTCGAGATCTCGATGGATTGTGTTAGGAATGGGTTGGGTTAGCTTCATTTTCGTTCTGCCGATCCAGGCCGGTAGCCCTCGTCGGGAATGCGCTGGTGATTTATGGTTAGATTTACTTTATTCTGTTGATTGGTTGGGTGGTTTTGTTTTTAGTTGGGGGAGAGTGTAAGGCTGTTATCCTTACATCGACCGATCACGTGGGTACGGACGTTGATATTCCTCCGCGGAGCTTACGTACGGTCTTCCTTCTTGTCTTTCTACCATATCTGCTCTCAGCGAACACGACGCGTTCCATCTCTTCTGGTCTGATTTCCTTCCTCGGCTTAGTGTGTCCTACTCCGATGTCGTGAAGGTAAGAGGGAAAGAAAAGAAGATACGTAATCCAAGCTAGAAACGAAATATATATCCATGGAACACGTGACCTGAACCACGATCGATCTGCCTGAGTCGTGTCGCGTTGTAAGGAGCATCCTTACACTCCTCCCTATGCAAAATCAAAACCACCCATCCAGAAAAAATTGTAAGTAATCTAAACCGTAAATCACCAGCACATTCCCGACGTGGGCTACGGACCTGGATCGGCAGAGCGAAAGAAAAGAACCCGAACCGTCCACCAAAAGACCGCCGTTGTTGTCCCGAACATCTGCTTGACCAGATGTCCATGGGTATTGGTCGTCCTCGGGGCAGTCTTGCGGCCTACGCACGGCACACTCGCATGAAAAAATATCATGACTGATAAAGCTGTTATGCGCGACACTAGCTGGGCTATGTGACCGCGTCAATAGTCGGAACTGGGTGAACATCGTCCTTGGGGCAGTCTTGCGGCCTACGAACGTTCCGGCTTAAGGTCAGTTTCCTAAAAGAATCTAAAAGATAGAAGGTCAGTAAATTTGAACAAGATGCTGCGACAGAGTAGACTTCAGCGTGGTTGAGTAGTGGCTACGACCAAACCATCGTCACGTCGAACAGAGTCTATAAGTTCCTGTGGGCCATCACCACCCGCTCGTACCCAATCCTCCAGTATTTCACAGTCCTTCAAGGCGCTATATGATAACCACCTCTGATCTTCGTTACCATAACCAGCCCAGCTGACCTTGAACTGCCAACCTCGGCCACGGCGACGGGCGTTGACGACTGCTTCAAGTTCGTATTCTTCAACACCATCCGCGATAATGGGGCCGGGCCGCGCCAGTTTCCGACTTGGGAACAGGTCATCGTCGTTCTCCACGTAGGGCGTCAAATCTTCGACATTATAACTCGGCTGTGGGTTCGCACTTGCAGGCATGTCCAAGGTGTACGCGTCTGTCTCTGGGTGTGCACGAAGGACCTTGTATGGCCCATCATATCTTGCATAAAATTTTACACAGCAAGCCTTTCTCACGTTTTGCGCGATTTCGTCTGTGTACCGTAGTCAACAATACGCGGTCTCCGACCTTGAATTTTGGAGGATCGCCTCGTTGTTTGTCTGCGTGAAAAGCTTGGACCACCTTGGCCGCAAGCAGTGCGTCTTTTGCTTCGTTTTCGATATCCAAAATATCACGGATGACTTGTTTCGCCGTCGCGTCGTTCAACTCGAAGGTCCTTGGCAACTTCTCAATGCTAGGCAGGATCCTCGGTGCTCGGCCAGTCTTTAGTTGGAAACCTGAGATTCCCGTAGAAGAGTTAACTGTGTTCATGATGTGGAATCGAACAGTTGGGAGAGCAGCAACCCAACCTTTTTGCTTCCGGTCGACAAGGTAACGGAGTGCTTGTACGACAGTTTTGTTTGACCGCTCGGATCTACCATCGGTCTCTGGGTGATAGGACGAGGAAGCTTTGATTGCCGTGCCTGTTAGTTTCATCAGAGCCTTCCAGAATTTTGACATAAAAAGCTTGTCCCGATCCACGACGATGTCCTCAGGCATACCATTGTCACAGTACCATTCGCGGAAGAAAACAAGGGCCAAACCTTCGGCGTTCAAGTCAGTACGCGTTGGAATGATCTTGATGTCAGTGTTGAGTCGACACGTCATGGTCAAAATGCAGTTAAATCCTTCATCTTCTGGAAGTGGACCGACAAAATCCATTCCTACTGATGTCAGGCGTGCGTCGGGAACAGGCAAGGGGTGCAAGGGTGCATTCTTTCGCTTAGTCGAGCCTTTGTTTCGTTGACAGGCATCACACGCTGGTACGTATGCGTGTTCCAAGTCGCGCCTCATGTTCGGCCAGTAATAAGAGCTTCTCAGGTATGCGTATGATTTATCGAATCCAAAATGGCCCGCTGAATCATGAGCCACACGGAACAGGTTTTCACGCAAGGCCGCGTATCGAGGAATCACCAGGCGGTCGTCGACATACCAGAGTCCTTCACGATGTGATATGCCAGGGGGCAATGCTCTCAAAGCTGCTAGTTTCAAAACGAACTTGTCTTCTTTGTAACCTTGCTTGACTTGCTTCAGGAAATCAGCGTCAGATTCAACAGTCAGGACGGCGGCGATGGACTTTGGTACACCAGGCCATGACGAGAACGTTGGTTCGTACTCGTGGAGGTAAGCTCCATTTGCTACGCGTGACAGGGCGTCGGCGCCAGTGTTGTCCGTGCCCTTGATATAAGCAATAACTAACTCGTATTGAGATAGGAATTCCTGCCAACGCAATTGACGTCGCGACAAATCTTTCTGAGAGGTAAAATTCTCCAATGTTCGATGGTCTGTCAAGACGTGAATTGTCATGCCTATACAGTCGGAACGCCATCTTTTCAAGGCGCGTACAATGGCGAGTAATTCTTTCTCATGTACCGGGTAATTCAATTCAGCACCAGATAAGGATGCTGAGTCAAATGCTACGGGTCGTGCATCTTTCAAGTTGGGACCCCAAAGGAGGATGGCGCCGGTGCGCCAATTACTCGCATCGCAGACCAGGAAGATCTTGTTATCGCCTGGGTTGGCATGGTCAATTGAAGTTAGCACGGCGCGTGAAGTGACGAGTTCTTTTATTTTGACGAAGGCCTTCTCATGTTCCAAGGTCCATTCCGGGAAGTCTTTGTTGCACTCTTTCTTAGTGAGTGGGGTCAAGATTCGCGTGTATTCGGCTAAATTCTCCAGAAATCCAGCGATGAATCAAACTAGTCCCAAGAATCGTCGTGTCTCTTCGGCAGTAGTTGGTCGGGGGAAGTTTAATACGGCGTCGACCTTGGATGTCTGCGCTTCCACACCTCGTCTCGATATGTGATAACCCAGGAAATCAATCTCAGTTCTCGGGTTATGAATTGGCAACAATTCATAAATCTACCTTTTAGCGTAGTGGTTAGCCCACCGGTCCGGCAGCCTTCCACATTTATGAATTGTTACGGCTGGCTGGCTCTGAGGTGGCTGGTTCAATCCCGGGTGCAGGCAATATCTCGTGGCTGACCCAAACACGAACCAGACCTTATCCTAACCAGTTGCAATCTTCGGATTGGGGTGGATGTATATGACTAAGCACCTCGGATCAGGAGTCACCACCCTACACCCGGTGGCTGTGATTTGAGTGTGTGAGAGTGTAAGCATGGCTTACGAGATGCACGCCCGTATCTCCATATATAGGACTCGGGTTATGAATTGGCAACAATTCATAAATCTACCTTTTAGCGTAGTGGTTAGCCCACCGGTCCGGCAGCCTTCCAACAGTGTTACAATGTTACAATTTTGATTCCGCCTACACTAACTAAATAGCTAAGGTTGTGACACCCCAGAGCGGGCATTCGTTCGACGCCACGAAAAGAAAGAAAACCAACTGATCATGTTTGATCTCATGCCGGAGGAGGATCCGGGTAGATGATGCATCAGCAGGGACGTCTCCCTATACCCGTTACGACGTATAGTGGACGGGGGTTCCCAGCACAGCTTCTGGACCGTGATTCTTGTTCGAGCTATCTGAGGACGTAGCATCTGCATCTTCATCGAAGAGTCGAGGCAAGAAGTTGAAGCAGCTTTCAGAAAAGAAGAGGAAAGATAAAGCCGAGTCGTGAAGCAGAGCAAGAAGAAGGAGGCTAATGCCAAAGAGGTGAAAAGCAAGTAGAGAAATAGTACTTGTTCTTCGCTATTGGGACAACATTGTTCGGGTTAATGTATATTGATCTCCGACTCTCCCTTTCCCTCCGAGTCCTTTGGCGATGCAGTAGGATTTCATGGCTTTAACCAAGTCTTGCTTGCCACGAATCCCCTTTCTCACTTTGAGAGAGAACTTTGATAACACGCCACTCGGTCCTCGCGCCCTCATATCAACCCATGGCTTGATGCGAAACATCCTAACCCCGTCGACTAAAACACAATGCATTAGTTCGACCAGGTTGTCCTCACAATTAGGCGCACAGCAATCTTCTACGTGGGTTACACATCAATTACAGAACCAAAGACGTCTGACATCAGCAAAACAGCAAGGTCTTGGGCTTGACATACTTGAGCTTGAAGGTCACTTATACTTGGGAATACTACTTGACAATGACTTGAACTTGCCAGATCAACTTGACAGTACTTAGACTTGGGAATATTACTTGGGCTTTGATTAACACTATAATCACAGTACATAGAGTAAACTAGAAGGCTATTTCATGAGCGTGATGATCCGCGTATTTGTTAATATAAAAACGACGAAATATATCTAAACTATGATGGTACTTAACCTCTTTCGGTAGCCAAATCCCGTCGTACACGCCAATGAGATGCGCACCTCGCAGAATCGTGTCCACATGTACTACCGATGTCACCCGCTTCCCATGCTTATCCAGATCTGGTTTGACCACCCACATACCAGTGGTCTCACACGGCGCATCACCGTCCGGAACGAACCACTCTACCAATGCGCATGGGTACGTGACACCGCGAAGCTGGAACGAGAAGAACAAACGAACACGAGCTGCGTGAAGTCCCTCAAAACCATCCAAATCGGGGTCCTTGCTGATGAAGACACAGTCGTAGCGGGCAGGGCCCTTGTGCCAGGATGGTGTCGCCCGGATAATCTCGCGATGCATACCACCAGCCCCGCTGAGATCGCTGGGAGCATGATAGGTCGATGACGCAGAGTGATAAACGCGACAACGAAGCGTCGGCGAGATCTCCGGACAATCGTGAAGGTCGGCGTCCATGCCCGCCACTGCAGAATCCGGGTAGGCCTGGTCGTAAAGAAATCGCCGAATGTACTCTTCCAAACGCGGTTGTCCAATATGATGAGCGAGATAAGAGACTTCCTTTGGATACCCACGAGCTAGCAATGAAGGATGAGGACTGACAGCGACAACGTAGCATAAGATAAAGCCTACCTGCTGTCCGAGCAAGTTTAACGTCACCCAGCGAGGTGATCCCTTCAACATCCTGCGCTTCCCCGACAGCTGCCCGCTCGCCATCCTGTTCAACTGCTACACCTTCCTCGTCAACTTCAACATTGTCAGCCGGTGGCGCGGGAAGAGGAGGTGGCATAGCGGGAGGTATATAGTCAACAGCGAGCATATGGCGGGCCTGGAAGTAAACACGCGCAGCGCGAAGCTTCTCGAGTCGTTGGTTGATAAGGAGCATCTGTCCAAGAGGCTTGTTCCGATTCGTTCGACGATATGGCTTCTTGACAGCGTGGATGTGCTTATTCTCCGTAATCGAAGAGCACAGACCGTTCGGGGCGCCAAACTCTTGAATAAGTCGTCGGTAGTGGAGGATGGCATGTTGACGAGGAAGGTTGAAGTCGGCGCGGATGCCAAGATCGACGAAGATCTCACGCTCTCGGTGGAAGGTCTTGACGGCCGCATCTATCCTATCGAGAGTGTGCTCGTCGATTGTAGACCGCCGAACTAGATAGCAGAACTCGAGAAAGGCACGAATTGCTCGGACCATTTGGGCGGGAACATGACCTACAATCGCCGGCAGATAGACCTGGCAGCTGATGAGAACAGAGCTAATAAATGTATCAGAAAACATTACCTTCATAAGTGCCTTCGAGTCGTCGCCAGTCCACTGCTTGAAGCCGCGACCTTCAGAAAAGCGTCGAAGTCCCGGAAATGATGGAACTGCAGCGATTCTATATGGATAACAGTGAGAAAGCTTTATTAATAAGGCTTGTGAGATACTTACCTTCGGTCAATGTCTGTGAGGATAGCCTTCGCAGTGGTTGCATCATTAGACTCGTTGATATAGGTCGTAACCCAGTCGACGAGATGGTCCTTAAAGCACCCTTTAATGATCTGGTGCAGCAGGTCAGGCGATAATAGCTCATGTATATCTGCACGAGGGAAATATTCGGTAAACGGCTGTTGATAGATTAGAAAGATTGAAATGAGAAGGTGGCGAACACATACAACGACATCCCCGATGATTCCGTATCCCTCCCACAAAACCTTGAGATCACCGGAAAAGGTCTCGAAGAGCTTGGCGGTGTGCTCGTGTGAACGTGGGATGGTATCCTCACTTTGCGCATCAAGATTGTCTGCACGCGCCGTACATCTAATGTCCTACATTAATACAGCACGCATGATCTCATGTACGACTTACTTGGGGCACCATCCGTTGACAACGCATGCCAAGAGAGCCTGTTCGGGGTAATCGGCGATGTATGGGCCCAGTGAATAAATGGCACGTCGAAAATATCCGTCCCCACATTTAGTGACACGCGCTGTGGTCATCCATCGTCGAAGCGGGCGAAGAATCCGCGCTAGAGAGGTGTGGAACAGCTGCCGCCTGAACTGACGAAACTCGGGAGATGTCTCGTTTCTTTTATCAGCTAACAGAGGTCAGTACAAATTACAACCATTACAAATGAACAACGTACTCTTGGGTATAGCGAGAAAGGCGCACAGACCGATAGCACCGCGATGGGCCTTCCGAACGTTGTTGTGAACGTTCCCAATGCCGGCATAGAACGGATAATACTCGTTCTGGCCAGTTGCCACTGATACGGTGGTCTTATCACTCCCGAGGACGGCGGGGACGAGCATAGCACCATGCGTGTCGGAATCCTCAGCAATTAGATCCTGTCATTTATTTAAGTCGGCAAGACAGAGATATCGTAAGACATACTCACCGCCTGTCGCCAAGCCCAGTTTCCAGACATGAGGTCACTATATTGTCGGTGACGGCTTTTGTTGAGGACCTGCTTCGGCGCATAATCCATCTCGTTGGCGAAGTCCTCGTTCCCGAGCTGCGACTCGAGCAAAGTCAGGGGATTTCGGAACCAAACGTCGTATGACGCCGTCATCCATGCGGGTGGGTGCTCCGGCAGTTTTCCATCGTACATGACAGAGAACCCCTCCCACGGAATGTCGCCATGGGCAATATCGTCAATGGTCGCGAGGAGGTCATCGGCATCAACGAACGGGGAAGATCCTTTGCGTTCGGCCCAAAGCTGCATAAGTTCCTTGACGTCGGCGTTCGAGGTCTCCATCTTATGATATAGATGGTCAGCAATCTTGAAGCCGTTCGCGCTATCAAACGGCGCAAATCGGGTTTCATCGTCAGCGTCAGGGATGTCAAGAGGAGGCGGCGGTGCATTATCCGCCAGGTCCCATCCATCCTCGTCGCATGGTGTACCTAACAAGCAATGAGCACCAAGCAGCGGAATTGATCAAGAAACATACCAGTGAGGTATGGGTGCCGTTTAATAAACTGTCCCGTTTTACCCTCCCGAAACCATTTAGCGCGGGTAGGCGATGGTGGCGCGTTCGGCGATGGTGGCGCATTCGGTGATTGGGGTGGCGTATCGCCAGCAGCCATACCGCTTTGAGGGGGTGTTTGAGGAGCTGGAGTAGAGGGCACTGATTCGCCGATAAAGTCGGGCAGTGAATCCTCGGCCGTCGCGCCATGGATGTAGATATTGGCCGGATTGAACTTGCACGTCTCTTTGTGTTTCGTAAGTCCTCCAGCAGTAATGCATACCTTTCGGCAGCCAGGAAATAAACAAGAGTGGGTGCCCGTTCGTCGGGAGGAGGACTTTTGCGTCTTGGCCATAATGATGTCGAAAGACGAGGGATAGGAATAGGAGGTTGACAGTGGCGGCTAGATAAGACTATCAGTTGGCCAATTTGAATAATGGTTGCTAGTCGCATGGACGCACGTTGCTGCGGTTGGTTTTTGTCCGACGGACTTTCCTTTTCGCTTTGACACTCTCTCGCGTACCCGCCCATCCTCCCAGTCATGCCCGCTTCCGACTCAGATGGCGGCAACCAACACTACTCCTTCCGACGAGGAACCAGTTCAAGGCATCCTGGCGAGGTGGCGAATTATAGCGTCGCAACGGGTAGAACGGTAAAAGAAAAACAAGCTAACAAAGCAAAGTCAGCACAGGTAAAACGCGACAAACAGGCCAAGAAGGACAGTCGGGACGCAGAAGAGGTGACTACACAGGCCAAACACACAAAAGGCATTCCCGAAGTCGCTGCGTTGGAGGAAAAGATTGCAGAACAAGAAAAGGAGGCTGACCGTGTAGCAAACCATCCTCCCGACAAGTTGGTGATCCCTCGCCAGCGCCATGTCCGCCCATCCGCCGTTCTAAACGATGAAGGTCAGTGATTCAACTTCTTCGGTCAACGCAACTGAATTCCATACTAGACGTTGATATGGCGGTGGGGCCGGCATACCAGTCTGACGAGGACAGCGAACGCGATGGTGCATATCAACCTCCGCAGGATGACAGAACCAGCGACGACGAGGAGGACTATACGCCGGAAAGACCAAGGCGTCTTGACCTCGCCACGGTGGGGAAAGGCAAGAAGAAGGGTGTGGCAGCGCGTGATGAGATCAACGCCCACAAGAAGCCGAAGCGCAAGGAGACCTCGGATCGCGAGGATCCTGTGTACGTGATTTCTCCTTTAAGTCACTTCTTTGTTTCCTTCTACTTTCATCACACATTCTTCTCACACGTCTTACCAGGCCTGCACCTAAGAAATCGCGCCCATCACAACCTAGCGGATTTGTCGACGATTATACGGATATCATACGTCCTCCGCCGCCACCCAAACGAATCCAAAAGGCTCGACGAGTATCGCCTTCTCCGATACGGCGCGACTCCTCTCCTGAAACAATTCCAACCTTTCGCTCTCAGCGGAGAGCGTCTTCGCCACTCTCAGAGGCGACTGGTCCTGGTATTACTGACATTGATACGGCTTCTGAAGGACCTGGATTTGGAGCCGGCGGTATTTCCTCGGACGCTGATGATGAACGGGAGCGACTTAGCCTGGGAGCCAAGGCAGGTCGAGCAGCCAAGGTATGTGATCTGCTGCGTGACATAATCGTGTACTGAGCACTGTACAGCCCATAGCGAAGACAGAAGCACTGCAAGCGTCGGTTCTCGCCACGAAATCACGCAAGTCAACTGCCGGCAAGCGGCCAACGTTGAACGACCTACCCGGGGATACGCGACGAGGATATGGTACGCGCATCGTACCTATGCTTCATGAAATGTTTGGTATTGTACCGGCATGGGACTCACTGAAGGATAGGGACTATGCCGACATCTGGAACCACGTCCATGGGAAACGATATCCGGTCAGTCACCGGAACCCAACAGAGCACAAGGTCGACCCCGAGGAGCGCGAGTTGTATCTTGTTGTGCAGGCTGTGGTAAGTTATATTGGTTTATTATTCATTGACTGATAATTCTGCTAGATGCGCCATAATCGTACTGCCTGGAGCAATCGAATCGCCTCCGCCGCGATTGACATGATGCCTTTGGAATGGACGCGTCGCGGACTTTCCCAGCCTGACGACATTCGGCAAATGGCCCTCGCTCTTCTTGGCGGGTCTCGACGACTCAATAACAAGCGGCTTCCTTTCCTGTGGCAATCGAGTGAGGATCTTGCAGCCGATGATGAGATGACGGATCTTGAGGTATGTTCTTTTACTCTGTGAGGCACTTCCTAACGCGTTTAGCAGGGCCTTTTTATGAATCGCTTAGTTCTCATTCCTTTCGCCGAACATCTTGCATCACTTTCCGGACTTCTCGATGAGGACCGATTACGGCCAACGGAGCTATTAGGCACATGGGCGACGGGGGCTCTAGCAATGAGCATACAAGCCGTAAGATCTACACTGTATACTCATTTGTTACTGAGATGGTATTATAGACACAACGTGCATTGCTCTGCTACGTTGACAACGGCGAGTTCGATAAACCCGTCGGTATCGACGGCCAGTTCTCGAAGCAGAACTGGGGCGATATGGACTTCTACGACAACAAGAAGGGGAAGGACGTCACCGAGCGCCGCTCGTCCCTATTCCAGCAGCGTATCTCCGAAATGGTCGACAAGCATTGGGAGGAGCTGTATGAACGGGCGCGCACATTCATGCCAAAGAAGAAGAAGAAGTCGGCTCCACCGCCGAAGCAGTCGGAAATACGGGAGATCGCCAGTGAAGATGACGACGATGATGTTCTGGTAGACCGTCGCTTCGCCAAGAAGAGTGAGCTTAGAGGTCAGGAACGGGATGTAGATGGGGATGAGTCGCTTAGCGCGTCGTAGATATCATAAATGACAACATTTTTTCTATTACATTTGCCCGAGGTTTCACATTGAGGTTTACTTAACGTTTACTTAAGGTTGACATGAGATGTACTTCGGCGCGCACTTGTGATGGTTACTCAAGTAAGTGTCAACTTGATCAAGCACATTGATACTTACCAAGTAGTTGGACTGGGATTGCCCAAGCAGTGGTACTTGGTGACTTGGTGCACTTGATGGACTTGGCCAAGCAGCCCAAGTAGACCGTCAAGTACTTGTTATTTTGCTGATGGAGTACCACATATATCTGGTAAGTTATGATTTAAATCTGGCTACCACTCGTCAAGTAAGGATCGTCCATCAACACCTCGTACATCCAAGGCCAGCCCATCACGAAAAGGGTCCCCAGCCTTAGGTCACCTGTAGAAAACCCTTGTTAACTCTA
>QLPD01001639.1:0-12514 GCA_003314085.1 Hymenopellis raphanipes | reverse complement strand
ACCAACCGACGTGTTTGCTTGAAGTTGTCCGCGCTCGGCTCCGTCCTTTCGCGCGCTTGGCTTCCACATCGTCACATCCAAAAGTTGAGAAAGAAGCAACAATACTGGACGCGAATCCACAGTACCGAAACCCTAGACCTAACGTTGCTCGCTCGTTGGTGCAAAATTAGAGAAAAAACACCTGATAGTTACAAATTTATAGCCCACCGCGAGGGTCGAACTCGCAGCCTTCAGATCGTCTGCATAGGATAAAAGTCTGACGCTCTATCCGATTGAGCTAGGCGGGCGATGTTCTTGTGTGGCGGCGAGAAATTCCGTTCGGCGCAGAAGAACATAAGGCACAGTTCTCCGGGGAAATCAAACGGAACACGTCGCCTCCTCCACAGTCACGAAAGCTAGAGGACTCTGAACATAAGGATGACGCTTGATAACGACTACAAATTCGTTCACGCTGAGCACCTCTCGCCCATTCGCGAAGCGAAGTTAAAAAGGAGAGACTGTGACTCGAGTTAACCTTCGTTACGATCTATCCCGAGATGCCTAGTAGTTGCTAAACCCCAACCAGGTCAGAAACAACTTTGCACCACGGATGAAAAAGACCTCATACCATCAGACATTCGCTTTATGGTAGACGACAAGTCCATCACCCGCGTACCGGGACGTTGCTCCTCGTACCACATACAGCCCTACTGGCATTTAATCTATCGTCTGGCTGGTCTGCTTTGACTGTGACGCGTGTGTTCTACACTCCCCATTCAATAACTAAGGCGCTTGTGGCCATATGAGTGCCGTGTTCAGCGTTGGCACGTCTAGAACCGATGAACCATGTCAAGCTGGCGGCCGTCAAAGCAGCTATGGCGAACCGGCTATGGAACCAGTCGCACGACATGGGGCAGCTGCTGCGAAATACGCGCAGTAAATTCCCGTCCTATACCCCGTGAAAAGATTCTCTGTGTGGAGGCGAATTATCAGGCAGAGCGATTGATGGAATCGTACGTCTTTCCATTTGAGAGAATTGAAGGTGACAAAAGCAAACCGGAGGCCTGGATGCGTGTGTCGTGCAAATAGAGAAACAGAAAACGATGTGTGTCGACATTTCCTCTCAAAGCGACATCTTTGGCATTGGCGTTGCGCTGGTTTCAATGCAGGACCTCGGAGAAAACCAGAAGAACGCGACGAGTCACAGTGAAAAATCAGCAGTCGAGGAAACTTTCCTAGCATAGCTATCGAAGTGGAGCAATCGATGTTCGGAATGCGTTCTTTCAAGACCATCATCTTTGGAAGTCAAGCTGGGCCGGAAGATCCCGAAGCAGAACCGTTCATTACGTAACGCCTCTAAACTTGTCAACGAACCTTGAACGAACCGCCACATAGTAATCTGGTTGTCGTAGAGCCCACTAAGTAGGCGCTATCGAGTTCATAAAAACGGTGAGTTCAGAACTGTACTCAGAGCAAACTCAGAGTGTGTCTTACTATCGTCATCAGGAACCGAAGCTACAAAGTGGACAAAGCGACGCCTTCAATGGCATCCTAGCTCCGAATGGAGCAGCAAATTTCTTTCGTGGATCATTCAATGTCCAGCCGTTGTAACGCCACGCTTTCCAGATACGAACAAATGCCATTGTACAGCGCTGGAGGTGCGAAACTTGAGCTGGCATATTCGTCAGGACGACGCGTTAGCCCACGCTGCCCTGCCACTTCTGAACAGTCTTGAACCGCGGTTACCTAATTTGCTGCTTCAGCTACAGAATTCTATGTCGAGACCTTCGCTCCGGCGCGCGCATTATATTTCCAATATGCTCTGAAATCTCTCGTGAGTTAACGCGTCCACACTATCCACCCATTGTACTCCTTTGCTTACCGAATATATCCAGCTGGCCCTGGATCTATGGTAATGGCCATTGTCTTTGACTACACAATGGGCTGTCTATCCGCGAGGTATATAATGCATGACTCTCGCGCGTCTTGGACATCTCTCCAGCCCCCACAACATGAATAACTCCAACCAATTTTCCACGCCGTGGTGCTACGCTATGATGCCCCCGTCGCCCGATTCGAACTCCAGTCTGAGTTTCATAGCCAATTGGCTTTGTGCTCTCCTGTTCAGAATCGCCACTGGCGTCGAGGATGATGCAGCTCTCCCGTTCGTCTCCATTTCCTCTTCTCTAATGTCGGTCACTCATCTCTGATTATTTAGTGACTTCGTTTCCTCGTCGCATTATGAAGCGGTCTTGGATTCTGTCTCCGAACTCGTTTTTTCTCCCTCCCAGACCCCGCTCACCCTTTTTCGAATCATCGCCTTTTGTCTTCGCTTCTATTCCACCACTCAGTTTCTCGCCCCGGCCGATTTCGGCGTCACCCAGATTGTCGAGGATTTCACGATAACGCTGAAAATATTCCATCTCATGGCAATACTCGCTGATCTTGACGAGCTCAAGCACAAAATTGTGGAACGGTGAGTACCATACCTTTTCGCGTGACGGCTTGTTGAAGACTAATCATTGTGTAGATCGTACTTATCCCGCTTCACCACTGCTCAGCTATCCGACTACAGGCTTATCCGGCAGAATCTCACGAACGCCATCGCCTCGCCACTCACGGGCAAGATTCATATTAAGCAGGGCGAATGGGAGCATTGCCTAGCGGAGATGTCTCGTCTGACGAAGCTCGCGCCCCGCAACGATGCGGACGTTGACGAGATGCGAGTCACTATCACCTCTCTTCTCTATTACATGGAGATCGGTGCGAGTCTGGGAAATGTGTCCTTGAGGAAACTCCCGTTTAATCCCCCTCATGATCCCAACACGGTGCTTCCTCCACTTGCCATGGACTGGGCAGCGTATATCGGCCTTAACGTGGACCCTAGTTGGCTCCCGAAGTCCCCAGCGTCCTGTAGCGGCTCCGCCCTCGAGTTATCGTTGCAGTCCTTGTCTAAAGCTGCACCACCCTCGCCGTACGAGGTGTGGAACCCCGCCGACGATCCAACTGTTGACACCGGTCGGTGCAGGACGAGGAACATTGCCCCCGGGTTGGATGCCAGTGTCGCTTCCGGTTTGGCGTCCTTCTCTGACCACGAGGCGCATCGCCGACTTCAGGCAGTGCTAAGGAAGTGGGCGACGGACCCTGTCCGATCTGAGGGGAGTGAGTCGGAGTATGTTGTTTTTTAAGTCTCGCTAGTCGTAGACACATTCACGCTTTGGGATTTGACTTGTTGTACTATTATTGAATTGGATCGAATTGACTACGTCCTGTATGTTTTAATTGGGTATCTACCAGTACCTGACTTCTAGACATATATCAGTACGAAAGGAAGTCTGGATGCATGTGCGCCGGGTTCTGAAGCAAACCCGATGCGTCACTGGATACACCACACGGTATTCACTCTCAGAATTCGCAGAGTCCGTAGACAACGAGCCGAGTCGTCATGTCCTCAATGATTGCACCTTGCGAAGTCGTGGGTTTTGGTATCCAAGGCTCGCCGGAAGATTCCGAAGCAGCGAATCTGGCTCACGTAACGCATCGCGACTTGCCAACGTACCGCCACATAGCGAGATGGCCAGTGCAGAAACCGGTAGGTGGCTGCCGTCGAGCACAATTGAAATGACCCGAAGATGTCGCACAGAGTCTGCTCTACTACTTACTAGTCGTTATCTTGTGTCTACTCAAAAACGGTCTAAGCGACGCGTTCGACCCAGTTGTCCTCCAATTTCCACAGAACATTTGACCGCGGTAACGTCGGCAAAGAATTTCATTGGATATCTCCCAAGGTCTACACCGAACTCTTCTCAGCAATGGACACATTATATTCCGAATGGGGGTGAGATTTGTCGTAAGTCATCTTGTCCACATCGTCCAGCCATTGTACCACCATACTTACCAAATACGAATAGATATCATTGTCCTCCGGTAGAGGCGCGAGTCCTGAGGCATGAAAGTCATCAACGCGACGCGATAGACCGCGTGCTCCTCCACCTGAACTGTAGTTTTGAATGAAGGCGTAGTATTTGCTTCTCCAGCTCTGGAATTTCACGTCTAAGTATAACCCTCGTTGTATTGCGATTCAAAGTTGTTATTTGTCTTGTGAGTTGAGCTGTCCACACCGTTTACCCTTTGTAGCCTTGACACTTACCACATTCTCCAGCTACCCATTGTCCGGTGCTGGTCCAAGCCCTGAACCCCCGCCACTGACCATTGTCTGCTCGCTGGTTGTGATTACGCAAGATGTTCGGCTCGACTCGGACGAGGTACTATATAATCTTGGTGGCGGGTCTCTCTTCATACCCCACGACGTGTATACTTCGACCGTTAGCGCCAGCTCCGCCTATACTTCATCATGCCGTCGCCTTCGCGCTCTCTAGACTTGAACTCCCGCTCTTACGCTTTTATAGCCGATTGGCTCTCCGCTCTTCTGTTCTCAATGGTGACAGGGATCGACGACGACGCCGAAGTAATGTTCGTGTTGATATGTTCTCTCACGTATGTATCGTTACTCATACATAGCTCTCTAGAGACTTCATGTTCTCCCCGGACTATTGCGCTGTCTATAGCGGTGTCTTCGAGCTAGTGTCCTCGCCTTACCAGACTCCCTTCACTCTGTTTCAAATCATCGTCTTCTGCTCCCGGTTTTACTCTCGACTCGACACATTGCTTGACCCCGCCGAATTTGGCTCCGCCGACGTTGTTGAAGAGTTTCAGACGATTCTGAGAATATTTTACCTCATGGCGTTACAAGCTGTGGGCGACGCCACGCTCAGCGATGAGGAACAGTGAGTCTCATATCTTCCTGTTTAACTGTTCGCTGAAGATTAATTTTCGCATATGTAGATTAGACATCTCCGGCCTTGCAACTCTGTCAGACTACAGGTCGATCAAGCAGAAAATGTCAAGAGTCCTCACTTCGCGACGCACGGGAACAATCGAAATTGGACATGTCGAGTGGGAGACCTATCTGGTAGACATTTGCCGTGTGATGGTACCCTTGCCATATGGCGACACGGACCGGATCGACATGCAGCTTACTATCGACGTCCTTTTGCATTCCATGAAATTCACCTCGAGCATGGGCAATGTACCGTTGAGCGAGCTTGTCTTCCAACCATCATCTCGTCACTCCGGATCCCACGCGGTGCTTCCACCACTCTTCTCCGACGTGTCGCCTCTACTACTCGATTTCGACTTCGACCCGGACCGCGTTTCGCTTTCGACATCATCATTCGCAATATCAGACTTGGTCGGTGACCTCTACCCACCGTCGCACTCCTCCTTCTCAGCGCCGTCTCAGATTGCCTTTCCAGAGTGGAATCCTTCCGCTGATCCAATCGTCGAGTGCGGTCCACGGAGGACAAAGAACATCGCACCCGGTTCTGCTCAGGCCGTCTACGACCTAGATGGTATCGAGTCCGCCAACCCTATGAGCTTGTGCAACCTGGTTCACGGATATGGTCTCCTTAGGCTGCATCAGCCAAGGCCTAAACACATCATAAAGGTTGACCTCATCGAACTTGAGGCGTCGCTGCATCCGTGCTGCTGATGACCGAGTTGCATAGGACCAAAGCGCGAGAGGCTGTGAATGAACGGCCACGTATGCTATTGCTCCAGCGGCTCTAGTACTAGTAGAAGTATTCTCGTTTAAATTTCTTGTGGGCTCCTTCATGCAGCAGGCTCAGTTCGCACTCATTGTACTAGTAGTTTACTGCCGCAGTAATTTATTGTTCAGTTTTCAGATCTCAATTACTTATCTATCGAATACGCGTTTACAGATGAGAACCAGACGCGTTAGATCCAGCATTGCTCTGAGAATATCACGAAGACTTTCCAACCCGATCCACGCCCAAGTGGAGAGCAAATTCACTTGGGCAAAACCAAAGCTAAGCTTCGCCACGGTTGTTTCCCGGCGTTGAATCCACGAACTCTAGAGAATGGGTCTAAACTAAATAGCAGGATGGTTGATACTTGATGGTCACGATAGAAGTCACAAGCAATATCATTGAGTTATGGTATAAATGGAAGAACTGATCACATCCCCAGCACCCTGAGCAGATTCGCACCCTCTAAAACAATGCCCTCCTCCGAATCGTTCGCAACGCCAAACCAACGTCCACGTAATAAATAAACTATATTCCGTAGACACACCCTCTTCAACGACCTCGGTAGCCTCCACCCGTCTAACTTCAACTGTGTTTCACTCGTAACCTCCAAATTTTCCAAACGGTGTAAGCCCGACAAATCGAAAGCCACTAAAAGCACACGAGATAAACACATTGCGAAGACAGAAAGAGAGAAGACACTAACCATTACGCTTCACGAAAGTCAGCCTGAGATCTCTCAATGTTTCCTTGTTTCCTTGGATCAGCGAAATCGCGTCTCCCAGATGACATGTCGATAACATGCTGGTGCTCTCAAGATCTAAGCGCTCCAGCATCCCCGCAACGTTATCCCCCAGCCAGCGCACAAGGTGGTTATTTCACCCAACCACGCGGAGGGTGCGTAAACACGGCATCTGCAGCCTCAAGTCGTCCAACCCATATAGCAATGCGCCCGGTAAATCCAGTCCACCCAATCCAAGCTCAATGCTGAGCTCGGCGAGGTGGGGGAAAGAGCCAGCAAGTGCGCGCATAAAGCTCGTGATGTGCTGGTACGATGCACAGGTCACTCTCAGTTGGGTGACAGTGGGGAAATACCGGGCGAATATCCGGACCAGAGAAGGATCATTCTCGACCGCCCCCGAGCGAAGCATAATTCCCTTGGCTTTGAGGACATGCAGCAATTTGCTGTATGAGCGCGCACGGGGAGACTTGACATTCATGTCGATGTCATCGAAGGGTATGTCGCCAACGAGAACTATGCCGGTGATACGCGAAGAAAGTGTCTGACGTGATGAGCGCAACAGCTTTGTGAGGTGCTTCGCACGAGACGGAGAGTGGATGACAAATGTGAGATGTGGGAGATGATAACGGCTGATGCTGGTCCAAGTGGGGTGGACGAGTGCGCAATTTAGGAATGTAGCCTTGTCGTCGACAAGAGAAATAATATGGTCCAAAAGCTCTTGCGGTACAAGCCCGAATGGGCCGGTACAAGCAGAGGAGCGGCGAGAGTGAGAAAGCTTGATGATAAAGTTCTGGATGGTGCTAAAGGCCATGATGAGGGTGTTGAAGGCAATCGAAGGCGTTCCTTATAAAACGTGAGAAAAGGGGCCACCGCGCACAGCCTCTATTGCGACATTGAGAGACACGAGTAGCCCGCCGAATCAACGATCAAGACGCTCGCCTTCTACAACCAATGCATCCACCTCCACGTCCTCCAAAACCTGAAACGGACCAGTCATTAAAAACAAAGCATCACGGACGAAGCAAAGGGCATACCGTCAGCAACACTCTCATTATCCGAGACTCTTTGAACACAACGCCATCACTAGTGCGCATTTGAATTGTACAGCGGTCACGTCCGGGTCCATTCTTGTCGTCGACCTCACGGCTAGTGACGCGGCCTATCGTTTGTCGCAACTTCGTCTATAGAAGATGACTTGGTGTCTCGGTATTGAGGGAGCTGGAAGCGTGAACGGGATGTGCCACGACGAGCTGGCAAGCGTGTTCTGCGTACAGTTGAAAACCAAGCCGACCATGTATGAAGCAAACTTACCATCAAACGTTCCATGGACCTTGAATATTTTCAGGAGTTGGTCGCGTTGGAATGGCTTGAAGCCAGTTTCGCTCCTTCGCCTTGAAGAGGCGTAGACTGGCTAACGCCTTCCTTTAATGTTTTGCACCCATCAGAATCTCCAGGGTGCGGTACCAGAATGGAAAGACGACTTTATCTCCAGCTGGAGAGGCTCGTAGTACACGAGACACGCGAGACCTAGATCGCCAGTCTTCATAGGTGTTGATCGTCGGCTTTATCCTCACATGGGACTTGTATACGAGCCTGTAGGTGCCCGAAGAGATAAATCCAAACAGAACAGCAGCGAGCCGCGTCCCGCTAATAAGTTGGGCGGTAGAGCCGCATTTAAGCACCGTTGTTGTATGATGGACCCATTAGAAAGACGAATTCGCGCTGAGAACCATGATATCTACAAGAACCCAGCAGAGAAAAGTCACCAGAGTCCAGGTGTAAGCCCAGTCGCATTCGGGAAGATGAAGGCATTAACTGAACATGGTAAAAGTCATGTGACACTCAGGCCCATGGTTTCCTTCCTTCCCTCATCGCGGGTTCCGGCATCATCCTGAATTCAAGTCTTACAACATTTGCGTGACTCTACACTTGGTCCGTCTTTTGTGATCCTATCCAATTGCCCTAAATCTTCAGGCCGAAAACTCCCCTGTCAAAAATGGATTTTGTTCCACAGGCTTTCGTCCTCCCAGCGATCAATAATCTGTTCAGCGGGGAAGTAACGGCGTGATCAACGCTCTTTCAGACATCATTCATTGTGCGAACGCGTGAGAAGTGCGTACCGTAGCGCGTGAACGAACGCTTTCGACTTGTTTCTCGGTAAGAGACGTGTTGTCAATCGTCATCATTGTGTTCAAAGTCCTCTAGGTTCCGTGGCAGCGAATGAGGCGACATATTCTATTTGGTTTCGTTGGCGAACAGTGCATTATATTCTTCTGCGCCAACTGGAACTTCTTGCGCCACACATCGGTATCGCCCGCCTAGCTCAATCGGATAGAGCGTCAGACTCTTATCCTTGGCGGAGAATCTGAAGGCTGCGAGTTCGACCCTCGCGGTGGGCTATGTAGTTTCGGTATGTGCTTTTGTCGCCTTGATCTTGGCGTAACCTTCCTGCTGCCTCGGGCCTCTTGGGACATTACCAATATCGAATATCGAATGTCTTGTGAAATCACAATGGATAAACCGAGTCTAATGAAACTGTGTCTATCGCATTCTCAGTGTACATGATGCCTCTGTCAGCGACGAGCGACGGACGGAGACGTCTATTCACTGATTCCACTTAACACGGCCTTTTGTTGTATTGATGAAAGGTGCGGTATCATCACAACTCATTCATGCGTCGCAGATTGACGTCCACCCGAAATGTGGCCACCTTTTTCATCACTTTCCCCATGTGGCGCGCGCTATACAGACCCATTGGACAGGTGAGCATCTCGTTACCAAAAGACATCACTCACGGGCAGTAGCGCACATTCCTACGTACATGTTCAACGTGGACTGCAATGCGAGCTCCTTTTGATCAGAGCAAGCCGACAGAATTTTCAGACGGCGTGTTTGACGTGCTCATCTAAAACCGCTGAGCGTTGTATAATCGTAATGTGAGCAGTTATTGTTCAAGCATCAATGTGTCTATAGATCGCGTGAGCGAACCTTTCTTCACCCAGCACAATGTAGGTTGATATCAAACAAACTTTATGGCTCCCCGAAAGGCTACCAAGTCTCGACCGATCCTCCAGCGGCCTCTTATAACGATCTCATCATTTCTCAATTTCACGCAATCACTGATAGTCTAGTGCTCGCCCTTTGGAAGACGCTCTTCAGACGGAGTCAGGCGCCGCTTCCAGCAATCACCCGCCTTGGCATCGATGCTGAGCCATATTGGGCGTTTCACTGGTTAGCTATTGTAGGACCTAGCTCTTTTACGTTTTATCTGCGTATGGTTAGCTATTGTAAGCCAGTATATTCTGTTTCTCTGTCTGCTAACATTGAATACTACTCTTTTCATACAACAATTTCTGATTCGTTTTCGAGCGATAACCTGCTATACCCGACGGTCAATTCACGAGAGGAAGAAAGGTCTCCTAGTAAATATTGGCGAGCTCTTACTTATCGTTAGCCTCAACGAAATGAAGTAGTCTGGCGTTGATTCCCTAAATGGGATCCAGCCAATCGCGAGTCGGGATTTAGTCGGGTCTCCTTCTTTCATTACCACCACCATCACCGTCACACGTCCCCGCACTCCTCGCTCCGCAGGACATTCTTCGACTATGGGATCCGTTATGTACGCGGTTTCCGAGAGCCGCTGACTCCCTGGTGCTCGCGCGAAGTCTTTCCGGGATAAAACGCCAGATGTTCACGGCACGTTTGCCCAGTCATTTCCGAGTCGCGTTGCCCTAAACTCCCTCTCAGGTTCCCAAAAATACTGTCTTGGCTTCGACTACATGAACCGCCCGCATCGTGCACGACAACTGGCAACATCGCGCGCGTAGTCCTATCAACTATTCGCTCCTACGACCAATTCCGGGACTAGTTGGCGGGTGCGTTGTACGTGCTCCACTCGTGTCCTAGAGTGCTTACATTAGCTGTAGCTTTTCCTCTTTAACATCGCGACGCCCGTCTGGCGATCCTTGCTGCACAGGCGACCAGTGCCCTCCATATCCAAGGACCCACACCCAAGCTGGCTGTTTTTCGTCCATCTTTTAGAGTACGCCGAAAACTACGTGTCAGCCGATTCAATCCTCAACAACCATCCTTATTTATCCATCTGGTGCGTCCTGTCATGTCAATTCCTCATTGTTCAAGTCTCATTCTATCTTGGCTTAGTAACCGCCTTTGAACATGCTTGCCAGCTCGACAACCCACTGCGCCAAAACCAATGCGTTCCCAGCTTCCTTTACATCGAGTGCTATGGTCATCTCTTTTGGACGAGATACGCGATGGACGGCGTCACAATCGGACTTGGATTAGATACGCCGGCGGCGGACGATTCAGGTTACACGTCGAGGTGATTGTATGTGCTACGCTCGACGATGGACTAGGACGAGTTCACTGTGCTACACGACCGCACGCTGGTGATTACGTTGTAACTGTTCAAAGGGGTAAACGTACCACGCATAGGTCTTGGATCTTTTACTGGTGCTAAAGGTCTGCCCTGTTCTTCGTTCGTGATGCTGTGTTTCTGAATGACCGTTTTAGGTTTTAGACGGACCGACTTGACCATGTCTCTCGAGCAGGTGAAAAAGCTTTATATGGAAAGCTTTCGACTGTCTCTCTCCTAAACACACCCATCATGGCATTCAGCGCTATCCAGAGCTTCATCAACAAATTTATTTACTCTCGTCGCCCCTCTCCATTCGGGCTGGTACCGCAAGAGCTCCTGGACCACATCATTTCCTACCTCGCCGATGATAAAGGCTCCCTTCTTTCGTGCGCACTCGTCCATCCCACTTGGACCAGCATTAGCCGGTACCATCTCAAGCCTCTCGGTCTTGTCATCTCCTCTTCATCCGGTGCTAACGACTATGTGAAGCTCTTGCGCTCTTCGCGTGAAACGCTTTCCCCATCCATCACTGGCATAAACCTTGTAGGCGACATTCCATCCCACAGTAGACTCTCCTTCAGCGGCCAGTCCCGTGTGCCCTCCTATAGCGAATTGTTGCTTGCCCTTAAAGCCAGGGGAGCCGTGCTTCGGTTGGGCGTGGTGGCGCATGATCCATTTCTCGTCCGCATCCTGGCGGACTACTTCCCGGCTCTCACCACACTTAAAGTGGTCTGCGCATCGTACCACGACATCACGAGTTTTATGCGCGCGCTTGTCGGCTCTTTCTTGCGGCTTGCCGAGCTTACTATCGGGGTGGGTATGAACGCATTGGATTCTCCGGGCGCCTCGCTATCCGAGTTGGATGACGTGAGACTGAACGTGCCGTGTTTACGCACTCTGCGCGTGGAGGGGTGGAATGACGACCTTGTGCGCTGGTTGGGAGACAACATCGTGGGGACGCTGGAGCGGTTGGAGTTGGAGACGCTCAGCACGTGGTGGGCCTGTGACATCGGGGAGGCGAATACTTTGCTTGAAGGCAATAAGAAGACGTTGAGGGATGTGAGAATGATTTTTTTCAAGCCTGATGGTTAGTGTTTCTGTTGGTCTATGATCGCGATATGCTCACCTCGTCCGTTAAGAGCCATTTGATTTATCGGGCTTGACGTGTTTGGAGAACCTCGAAGTTGCGAGTGGGATGCGCGAAGCACATTTGGCGTTGGATGGGTGGAAGCTGCCGATGTCGTTGAAGAGGGTGTGTTTGCGGAAAATGATTCGGGTGGTGCGTGGGCATTGCTGCGACGTTCGGGATGATCCAGAGGAGGGAATGGTTTTCGAGGGTGCGGAGCTGCACGCGGCATTTGGGAGTTCCATATCTTAGTCGTTAGTCTTACTGGTCATGTTCGCGGCTGGCGAGGAAGAAAAGCCAGCTGATAATGAGGCTAGCTGTCTTAATAGCCAGTCTATTCCAATTTTTATCTTGTAACATTTAGTACTCTTCTCTAACTCTTCTGTTCATGTGACAAGTCTGATAAGCTGGCAGACCCAACGGTTAATCCTCGGGAAAAGTAATCATCGGCGAGCTCGTTAGAGCTGGCGGGAAGTCCAAGGTTCAACTTTTCATTTGATCTCGGTTTTCTTGACCTCGATCGGGTGGTCACCGGTTCGAATCCGCGATATGTCATATTTAAATAGATATTTCTGGGTGATTTAGAAGTTACTGAGAGCCTTGGGGGAACAAAAGACATAGAAGACAGCAGTAAATACCTTTATTCTGAGTCTGAGAGCCATTAGGGGGGCCACAATATGTCT
>QLPD01001636.1:0-13765 GCA_003314085.1 Hymenopellis raphanipes | reverse complement strand
AGCTTTTCCTGGCGTATCAAAATGTCTCTCTCTTTCAAAAGCTTCCTGAACCCTTCACTGGTACGAAGGCGCAGCTCTTCCTCCAACTTGGCCACTCGCTGTAGGGCCTTTCTCTCTGATGATCGCGCACTTCTCAGCTCACGACGGAGCGACTCGATGGTGGCGTCTTGGCCTGTGTCGGGTGGCGCGAGTGAATGGCGGGTGAAGATGGGCGTTTTCGTTAAATCGATGTCGCGCTTGTATCGCAGAGAGGTAGGAGAGCTGAAGACGGCACGGCTAACGTCCTCCTTTTCGAAATAGAATGAATCCTCGCTGAAAGACTGCGACGCCTGTGGAACAGAAATGCGGGTTGAGCATTCTGCTGCATATCCCTTCGTATCAGCATCAAATGGATGAGCAGCTTTTAAGACGCACTGTTGTCCATCGACGGCATGCTTTCTGTGGTGGGTATATCGATGGAAGGAGAGAAGATGAGAGTATAAAGTAACAATCAGGTCAATCCCTTTGTTCATTTATTGTGCCACTGACAGATCACGAGATTCAAATCCACAATGGTCTTTGTCTTAGCGATCACAAATCAGATGTATGACTATTCGGGATAATACTACCTAGTTCAGAAAGCCCTGCGACGGCGACGCGACATCGTTTCCTGCACCGGCTCTTGGTCATCGGGCTCGAGGACAGACTCAAAGGGCGAACCCGACTCCCATGGCTGCTCAACTATGGTTGTCGTGTAAGTACAAACTCCTGTGCGCGAGCACTCATCCTCGTCATCGGGGAATTCGATGAAGCAGTTGTATAAACATCCTCTGGACACGCGGCAGTCGTCGTAGACCTGTCATAGCCCAATGAGTTTCCCAATAGAGTACAAAGAGAAATGCACCCACAGTAGGCAGACACTGCAGGTTTTGGGTACAGCAATAGTCGCCCGTTGAAGATCTGCATGTGGAAAATTAATGAGAGCGAGCGCAGCTTGAATGGACGCGTACTCGATAAGAGCTGTGCTGGCGTTACAGACCATGCATGGGTTTCCGCCGTAAGCGCTATAGTCCTAGTCAAAGACCTTCAGTCGCCGAGGTTCAGTATCCGAAAGAAATGCCCTACTCCATCGGGGAACGTGTAGTTAACTACAGGAATGACTGGCAGGTCTACCCATCCTGACGGAAGACCTTGATCGCAGTTCTTCGTGCATCCATTCTCCGCTTCTGTATAACGATGAGAAGGACAGCGAGCGATCAACCTGGATACGTACGGCAATACCAAGACGACAGGCCTGTGTAGCAAGTTCCCTGTACAACACGTTAACACGGTAACTACGAGTACGCCACTTGAGAACACGTACAAAGGCTGTGCAGCACTGGGAATCCGTGCAGTTGTCGCATTCGCTTGGCATTGCGGTGGGTGTAGGGTACGCCGTCGGCGTGAGCGTAAAGGTAGGCGTAGCAGACCCAGTTGGCAGCGTAACGCCAGGGTCTCCACGGCAGTTGTCCTATAACTTCGTGAGAAACGCCGCTATGTTCAGCAGAGGTCATGTTTACCTGGCAACCCTGGAATAGTATTCGTGTCAGAACCTAGCCGTTAAGAAAGAGCTGGATGGCCTACATTCTCACGAAGACATAAGTCGGACGAGAAGAGGTCCGCTGAAACGCTGTACTGCGTACAACAGTATTGCGACTTATCATATGCGCCACATAATGGGTTGGCGGTAGGGTTCTCGCCGGAGGGCTCTTCAGGCAAAGTCGCGTTCCCGTGCGCCGAGCATACGAGGTAGTTCAATTGTAGCCTATAGATCCATTCAGTAACGAAGCACAAGGTAAATACATCTCCCTTACGGATCGCAATTTAAACCTTGATTAATGGACTGCCATTCCTCGAGCGACATACTGACATTCTGAGCGAGTGAGACTGTCGTTATTGTCGTTAGAAATCCACACAGCACTGTAGGATATACATACAGCAGTCATCGTTGAGGTTGGTCTGTACAAGCTTCGGGCATATGCTGGTCGCCGGCGTGAAGGTACATATCACAGTGTCGGGGATCATGGCACTACATGACAAGCCCGGGTTAAGCTGGAGGAGCTGCGTGTTCGTTAACGAATTTTTCGCCGCGGTTACTGTGGTACACATAGTTAGAACCGTTCAAATGACCAAGGACCGCATTTACCTGTGCACGTATCGCCCGAACTCAGCTATCAGAGGTTTGAGTCGATCTCTGACGTTTCGCAAGGCGACTTACTGTATAGTGCCGGGTGCACTCGTTGCTGGGGGTTCCCGTTGCCTTCTTGGCTGTACATATCACTTCCTGCAGCGGATAACCATCAGCATCAGCAGTATCCGGAGAACCATTGAACGTACGCCGACGTATATGTTAGTGCACCCGGAATCGATGTTCGGGTTCAACGCCATAAGATCAGACACCTCCATACCCAACGACGTTGCGATTCCCGTACAGCTGCCCTCGGAACCTTTGATGGTATAAACGGATCCACAGGTGTTGATGGTACTGTCGACACACAGGGCCTGTCCGCTGATAATGTTCGAGCACTGAGAGTTGATGCTGGGGTTAAGCTAAAGAAAAGTCAAGTACCACCCCATCAGTAACAGTGCCCAATCTGACCTGTCCAAGCCAATAACGAGAGATACCAGAACGTTCGCAGATAGTATCGCAAGTCTCTCCATCCATGATGGTGGTCTTCCGGGTACATTCCGTGGAAGTCGCTGAAAAGATGTATCAAAGAGATGTACGGGTAGCGAATGAATGGAAGGCGAACGTACGAGCTGGGACGTCGGTAGTGGTAGTCGGGGTGCCAGAACCAGCAACGCATAATGTTTGCCCAACGTAGATATTACACGCGTTCTCGAGATTCGGATTGTCGGCATACAGCTGGTCGAGTGATATGCCGTGCGAGTCGGCAATATCGAAACATCCATCACCACTGGAAACGACGTACACGGGCTATAGAGAGATGAGTTCTGGGGAGGATAAATGAATTACGAAAGATTGCACCTGGCAGTCGTAAAGAGGCGACTTGATACAGAGAGACTGGCCGATTTGCAGAAGACCACAATTTATTCTGCCAGACGATAGATTATCAGTGTGGAAAGGTGGTATGCTCATAAAACTTACGACGGGTTAAGGAGCGTGAGCTGGTAGTTGGAGATACTGTTTTTGCTGGCAATCAAGTCGCAACTGGCACCCAGTTAGTACACTTGACATACGAGGAGAATTATCCGCGCACTTGTCTCCTGATTGAACCGAGTAGGTGGCCGTGCACGATGTAGCTGGAAATTGGTGTTGGTTAAACCGCTGACTTCGAAGAGTATACACGTACAGGTCGGTGTCTCGGCGCTGGAAGCTGTAAACGTCAGAATCGGAACTGTCCGATGGAAGGACACCTACTGGTAGTCGCCGTCGGGGCCGCAATACAAAGCATTTCACCAGGCTGGATATTGCAGTCGGAACCGATATTCGGATTGTTGGCAACAAGTTGGTCGGGCGTGATGCCGTGCGAGGTGGCTATATCCCAGCATCTGAGACGAAGGTTAGCGACCTATCATTCTATACGAAATGCGACTAACCCATCGCCACTCTGAACTTGATAGACGGGCTACAGAATTCGTGTCAAGTTTGATATCGTTGATAAAAATCACCATACGTACCTGGCAGTCATATGTGGAATCCCGAACGCATAGAGATTGACCCAAGGAAAGCGCGTTGCAGTTCATTCCGGGATTCAAGATCGTCAGTTGGTACGTCGAGATCGACGCCTTCTGGGGAATGAGCGTGCATGTATCGCCACTGACAACCTAAAAAATGTCGTTTGGTATGAGTTGTCGAATGCCACATAAAACTCCTACTGTGTACGTTTCGGTACATGCAGCAGAGACGCCTAGGGAGATATTTCAAAACACGAAATGGAGAAAGCAGAGATTGTCGAACCGTAAACGAAGGTAAGGAGGAAAACGAGAGACTTGAAGTTGAACGCCATCGTGCTGTGGGCACGACCAAAGGAAGGAAGGAGGTTATGGAAAGGAAGAAAGGAAGGAAACGCTCAAGTAAGGGCAAATCCAAACCCGCTGAGCGGTTCCAGCGCGTTCCTTCGGGGTCCTACATCCTCCATATCAACGCCTAGTCTAAGCCCGCGTCCAGTATGCTCAGGGCAGGCAAGACTATATTCCGTGCCTCCCTTTCAGTTCACATGTGAGATCATTGTCACCGCCAGACGCATTTGTCGCCACTTTGTCGCGCCCATTTGGATGTCCAAGCCGAACACGTCGCATCGGTGCAATTGAAATGAAGAAAAAACGCCGACATCAATCGCCAAGGATTAGCGGAACGACGCTAAACCTCTTTGTTTTTTGTCCGTTCTCGTGAGGCCGCGATACCCATTGCCCATGCGATGTACGGATAAACGGGAACCGACGCGATGTCGAGGTATCACTGTCAGAGTCCGTAGTCGCCGCCATCGTTCAGTCCTGGTATGGAAGAGGAAAGAAACCAAGTCCTCCAGGCGTTGTAATGCTGAACTTCATACGCGTCCCGTGGTCGTCGACAAGAAAGAGGACCAGCAGGGTCACTGGTCACATGAATTACACCCTTTTGGGTTGAGGCAAACGATTTGACGATTGGAAAAAAGAACTAAAGTTGAGCACTGGATACTGTATACTTTCTTAAAGGTAGCTACGAAAAGAGGGACTACTAGGACATTTCGGTAAAAATTAAACAAGAACACAAAAGTTTATCCAATGCACTGTTGTGCTGCCAGCGACTGCTGCATGAAAGAAGAGCAGTCGATGTTCGAAACGGGTCCCCATGTCGAGTCCGAATTGCAGTGACGTGTCTGTGTGTTAGCCGGCTTGTTCGACGTGATTGGACAGTTGATAGTCGCGTCCGTATCGGTTTGGGTGCTCGGCCAGTCTCCGTCCTATGAAGAAGAGAACATGAGCGTTGGTCAAATGCTACAGCGTTTAAATGCGAACCGCAGGGCAGGACTTGTAGTATGAAAGTAGCTTTCGTGTAAGCGCCGCGTCCTCCGTGTCAAGATCGACGGCCCAGAGCTAACAGACTGTGAGTCGCGGTGAATGGGTAAATCCAACATACGTACCATGCCGCCGCCCAAACCGCGGTCGTTAATGATTGCCATCTTGGCGGAGAACGAGCTGGAGACACGTCAGTCAAAGTAGCCAATTACGTTGATGCACCTACAACTAGACATATGTCAGGACCGAATGACATGTATGAATTCAAAGAATAGCTCACATCATCGTCGTATCCGACCCACTGATCATCAAAGACCTAGAGAGCTGTTAGCTCACTATTATTGCTTCAGAGGCAGCATACCATATAGTCTAGAAAAAGATCAGTTAAACCCAACGACGAAGGAGCAGACACGAACATCCGTCCATGGGCTCGAAGCTGACACCGCGGCCTTCTTGAATGTCCGCGATCTCCTTAATCTCGAAGTACGCAAGATATCCACGCTGTGCGCGACGTCAGCCAGAAGTACGAAGGACAACCATCGACACGCACTTCGGCAGTGCAACGACCTGCGGTTCCAGCAGTACCAGGAGCTCCGGGGGAAGTTTGTGAAAGATCTGTCAGAGTCCAGACGCGGCCGTAAAGAGGAAGACCTGTTGTCCGACGGTGAGCGGAGAGCCAAAGTTGAGATAGAAAGAAACGGACCAGCCATGAGTTTAGCGGGAGGGACACCTGCTCCTACGTACTGATCGATGGCTGAAGTAAACGACCTGCAGGTCTTTTCAGGCGCTAGCAATGACGACGGGGAAAAGCGACAGACCATCCAGGAATGAAGGTGTCCGCAATCGGTGCGTGGTTCTCGACAGTTTCATTCCAGTTACCGTAGAAGCTACCCTGAACGTTAGCGAAAGCCACAGACGGAGTAGTCCGCCTTACTCGTAGGTCATGATACTATACGCATCGTCAGAATAATGGAAGCACAATTGAGATTGAAAACGCACTTAATCCAATCAACGTAATCCGAGATAGTCTTCGCGTCGATGTTGGCGAAGTCTTCTGGTCCGGCGGGAGCAGCCATGGTGATCATCAGCTCTTTCTTGCCCGACGACGCCGCCTCGGCTTGGAATGCCTGGCGCATTTCACGGACTAACGAGTTGAAGTTCTCTCTGTCGGCCGGGGTACCACCACGAAGGGGATCACCAATGAATTCCCAATCCTACGTAGTTATCAGTAAGTGCGATGTACGGGTAGCGTGGACTTACGATGTCGATACCGTCGAATTCTAATCGACGCGCCCATTCGATACCTGAATCGACGAATGTAGCCCGAGAAGAAGCCGAAGACGCCATCCGCTGATATGACGGTGAGCTTTGACGATCACAAGGAAACAATTATCATACCGAGAAGAAGGGTGTGTAGTCGACACCTCCAGTATACTTGGTTGCTGTGAACAAATTAAAATGTTACATAGTGTCCCTGCTGTGAGGACTTACGGCCATCGTTCATGCTCCATCCGCCAACTGACAAAGATGTCGTGCAGCCAGGATTGATACGGTGGACCCATTTATTCATACGCAGCCCCAACTCTTCGTCATTGTGTCTGTTCGTACAGAGTCAGATACTACATTAAATTTGAGAAAGGGAAACGTACTCGTGGGCAACAATCGAGTTGTCTAGGTGCAGATAGTTGTAAGTACAGAACTAACAGGCACGTTTGGACCGGCTTACTTTCAGCCATGAAGACGAAGGCTGCTCATATTGAATAGCCAGCTTTCTGGGATACAGAGAGGACGTACCGTAGTTGATGTGTGTGTACAGGTGAGGGTTGATGTTCTCAGGAAGCTACCATCGTTGTGAGAAAGAGAACGCGCTGAAGACTGAACCCTACGTACGAAGGAATAGTTTCCGTTCTTGCAGCCAGGTGTAATAGGATCAAAGCCACGATACTGAGCCTAATCATTGTCCATGTAAGCAGGCGTGTCGTCCAACAAAGTATTGGCTGCATACCCAGTTGGAGAAATAGCCGACGAGTTTTCTGAATCCAAGTTAGCCATCGATACCTCCACAAACGACGCGACTAACTTGTTGTTGAATGTACCATCTGGCGGGACGAAGAGCTTGGATTCGTCAATGTCAGGAATGTCTCCCGGTTGCTTCGGGGCTACGAAGTAACTTGCGTTAACCGAAGACCCTTCGTAAGGGCACTATACTCACGAGGTCCGTCGTTTATCTATCCCAGAGCAAGATGTCAGATCGCGCTTGGACGCGTCGAACTAACCACTTACGCATTGACTTTGGCACCGTAAGCTGGTCAGACAGAAGTCGGCGGTTGTTCCACAGTTACCCCACTGACTACAGCACTGTAAAAAAGCTCTGTTTCGCGTCGAATGGAAATGTAACTAGAGGACTTACCTGGGAGTCGGGACATAAAGCACCTTTCGCTTGAGATCCACACGATGCCGCGAACGCGACGTTCAAGAACGAGAGTGAGCAGGAAAGAATGACGAAGGCCTTCATCGTGAAGGTATGGAGAAGAGAGAAAGTGCGTGATGACGCGTCTGGAGGTGAACGTTATGTGAAACCTTAGATTCAGGAAGAATGTTTACCAAGTGTCCCGCGTGAGCAGGAAGACGCGCCGCCCATAGATTCGTTATCACATACAATTCCAGGAGGAACAAACAGGGCGCAGGCTTGGCATCAACCGTAACATGCGGGCGCGAAGGACATGAAGAATGGGATCAAGAAAGAGGCGCCACGAGATGGCCCTGCAAGGATGCCGACGGGCCGGGTACTGTGTTTTAGGCTCCGCTTCGGGATGGTCCGTCTGATCCGTCGCCAAAAAAGCCTCTTGACTTCCACCACAGCGTATCGTGCCACAATGATTCGCGTTTTGGCAGATTTGATTGATGCGAAGAAGGTTATTTCTTGGCATTTGTTAATTTGTCGTGTCTTTCGGAGGGTGGCTTCGGGGTCTCTGCGCCCTTGGTTTACACGCATGTTTCGTAGCGCCTACTCTAGCCGGTGACCAACTCTGTGGAATCTTGTCATTTATACCTGATGGTACGCGAAACGTCCAAAATTCACCCCTTCCATTCTTTTTCATGCGTCTTTTTACCAGTTTTGGTGTCCTCGCTCTTTTACACGTCGTCCGAGGTGGAGAACTCGACCAGTTTGCAGCGCATCGTGCCCATGCCGCTCGTGAACGATTGGCGCGTTCTGCGCGTCGCGATGAACTTCCCCGCTCGCCTGTAGCTTCGTCCAATAGCACCGACGCGGCCAAGGGTGACGGGATTTCTGTGGGTATGTTAACCGACAACGCCAAACGTCCTGCCCTTGTTGCGCGTCTGCACCAGGCCTCCGACAAAAACAATGACGGGAGCATATCTCTGGACGAATTCGTTAACTCCATGCTATTCTCCTTCAACTCCACCGACGATCTTTCTACCGCGCTGAAAGCCTTCCATCTGCCTGCGGTGAACGATATCTTCAACGCGATGGATGAGGATGGTAAGTTCGAGCTACTACACGAAGCTTACCGTAACTTTGAGCTTATCCTACTTTTCAGGTGATGGATTGATTTCCCGGGCGGAGCATTCCACCTTCTCAAAACGGTCGACAACCCCAGAAGTTAAACCGCCTCAATGTTCTGCGTTACGTTCCAAGGCCGAATGTATGTCTTATTGCGCCTTCCCACTTCTAACTATGTGTCTCATCATTCCTTTTCAGCTTGCCCTACAAATGAAGTCATACAGTGCTCAGGTACTTCCTACGTTTACTGGACCGCGATTTTTACTTATTTCCTGTGTAGCTTACTTCGCCACCGCCGAAGGACTGTGCAACGCCGGCCATTCCAACTACGTCGAGCAATGCATATTAACAAGTCCCTGCGGGTCCATCTGCGACTGCATCGCTAACGTCGCTGCGGCGGCCGAAGGCACAGCAGTCATGTACGTTCAGAGTACGGACTCCGTCGACCTATTCCAGCCAAATACCGACTTGGAGAAACGTCTGTTCTTCTTGGCGTGGATCTTCTACGGTCTCATTGCCATCGCTATTCTCGAGTACAGTAAGTCTGGCAATATCGGTTCTTGCACTAATCACTCATTCTTTATCTAGCCGCCCTCGGCCTTGCTTCGTTGATCACTCACATTGCCGGATCAGACATCAACGACTCGCGATGGTTCGTTGGTACACTGGAGCGTCCGCTGCCTGCTAACATCTAGAAATAGGATGGATGTTAAGACCTGGGATAGTGGCGATCCACCCACTTGCTCTATGTAAATAACACTCTAACACTCCGTATCTCGTGCTCACCATCTTGTCAGGTACCTTTATTGTACGACTACTTCCATTTGAGGCTGCTCCTCGCGTTGAACATTTTCCAGGGGGAGATTGTGGTGCTATTATGTCGGCCGCCTCGCACAGGTGTCCCGGAGGTGGCGTCCGTGTATACGATAACTCCTGTCTTGTAAGTGTGTTGGATGCTGTCACCTTTATATGAAGCTCAATCGTTTCTCAGGATCACTTCCGCTATGGCAGTCGTGGGTGCGGTTTCTGGAACCTCGGTTGCCAAAGTGTTTGCTACAATGTAGGCCGAGCCCGTCAAAGATTCTATGCGAATGTCGATGCTAATTTGTTCTCTAGGTGAATTATGCGGTACGATTACGCACTTGCTTCTTGAGATTTCCGCTGCTCATCCTCCGTCCTATAGCAATGCCCGTGCAGTATCTTCAAGTAAGGTGTTCATCACGTGACGCCAATGATTATTGATCATTTCACAGGTGGGAGCAGCTAAACGATGTGGATGTCGAGACATCGATGGCCGACATCAGTAGCTCTTCGGTTACCCAGCCGAGGTGAGTGAAATCAAGGTCGGAGTAGTGTGGCGTATTTACAAGTCCGTCAGTCAATGCCGCAGTAAGTGCGAAAGTGATCCGGATTGTGTTGCCTTCGTCCTCTATCCGCCTGATGGCTCTGAGAACCATGTACGTATCGCAAGTCTCCCGGTTTTTGCGGCTCACCTATAACCCTTGCATCAAGATTAACTGTTTCCTCAAGCAAGGAACTATCTTCAGCCAACGTTCGTCTTAGACCCCGTTTCCTGATCAGCTCTGACGGTCTGTCGTCTTTCCTAGGTCAAGTCAAAGGCACGTGTGCTCTATGTTCATACTTTTATTTGCTGACATCAAACCATAGATGTCACCAGTTTCCTCAAAGACGGCAAAAAACCGGGTGATGCACAGTGTGGCGATACGCTGAAAACTCCTGGAGACTTCTGGGCCGAATTCGGTGAACCCGATGATGCCCTTGATCGCCGTACTCTCAGTGAAGCGGAACTCTTGGAGCGTTCGCCACTATATAAGCGTGTTGAGTACGCGCCTCCTTCGTCGCTGTTCGTGTCCTTCTGTCTGAGACCCTAATTAGCGAACGGAAAGCGTATGCTTACGACGGACACATGAATGATGTAAGAGTACCAACTCCACTGGCAGTTTACAGGCTGAACAAGGCCTTAGTTCAACACTTGGGCAGCATGGATGGCCTTCCTTTACGTCCGCAACTGGATTATGCAGGAGAGGACAGTCATCCGATATCCATGTACGGCTTCGCTTCGTTTCCATGGCACGTCTACTAACGGTTGAGTAGCACTGCAACGTCAGATTGGCGACTCGACCATGCAGGCTACAGCCGCCGGATATCCTAACCTCGCGACTGTCGCCGCTCCGGGTTGGTCCCCACAGGAAGTTAATGCAAGGTTGGTCCATAGTCACTGCTGGATAGGAATGTTATTGATGAGCTTGCCTCTTGTATAGACTTACAAACTTGGTCCGGTAAGATATCTGTTCCGTACGCACTATTGTGTTCACCGTACTAATGATTGCTTCCTTCGTCAGCAACATGATGTTCGTAGCACTTCTCTTTCCAGCGACTTCGAAAAACTAAGCGGTCTATACAGGTTCCGCAGCGCGCGCGACTCGAATCCCGTCCAACATTATCTAGACAACGTCGTCGGCAACAATGGCAATTCCCAATACATGCAAGAGCAATGGCCTCAGGCGGTTCGGGATCTACTCATCGCCAACCAAGCAGTCATCCAACCTCCAGACCAATCGATTAACGATCCGAACATCCCTACGTGCGCCTTTCCTCCGTCGATGACGCCTCGTTTTGATAATGTAAAATTAGTTGGGATGGACGTCGTGCGAACACTGACGGTGTATCCTATTACCCGACTCATGATGTTCGTGATTACCGTTCAACTGGTTTTGTTTTTTGCTAACCGACAGCGGTGACAGGGTATTCAAGTGGGCGTAAACTCTGCGCGCGCAATCGGCCAGTGGTTCCAAACGGGGAACTCGGGACGTCAGTGCAGCTTTACTGTCATGAATGGTCTTGTCTCTTACTGTGGTGTTAGCGTACGGACTTGAGGCTGCGTTTCTTCTTGCCGCTCAGCTTGCCGGTGTGAACTGGAGATACGTCTGGAACCGCGGAATCGGGAGTGACACAATTCAACGTAAATATATTGTTTATTTTTCGCACATGACATTCGCTTACCGTGTTATAGAATGGTGGACAGGCGTAAGTCACACAGCGATTACGGCGAACCTCATCATTCTTATTGTTCATGCAGGCCATTGTCCGACGGGCAGCCCGCACTGGCCTTGCAGACGCCGAAATCGAGTGTATCATGGACGAGTAAGCCACTGTACGTGTTCCTTGGGGCTAGACATTAATAGTGTTCCTTGCTAGTGGCCTCGACGCCGACGGTAATCAAGGGTAATGTCCTTTTTTCCTCAGCTGTGTTCCACGGTCTGACGTGATATCTAGAACACCTCGTCGAATCGGTATCCAGCAAGTAGTGACTACCGAGGCCACAAATTCCCACGGCCGAGCGGGCGTCTACTTTGCCTTGGATCTCGATCCTGACCTCGCAGATGATGACCCGAACCACAACGTCTTCCTATTCGTACGTGTTTCTACATGGGAAGATATTACTCTGCTCACACTTGTTTCGAATAGGTGTTGCACACCATGGACCGTAGGCTTATGTCTCCTTCAATAACCTTGCCCTAAATGTGTTGCTACAGGATCCTCTGTTATTAATCAGCCAAACGGTGTACTGCGCAATGCGCAAATGCAGACGTACACGCCTTTCCAAGACCAAGGAGCTGCGAGATATGCCGACGTCGTGAACAACAACGTGGTTTTCTCACCCCGAGTTCGTGGAGAAATTCGACAGCCAGCGAGAAATGCACGGACCCGGGTGGTAGCACACGCTGTATGTCATCCTCTAAGCACCTAGGCAGAACTAGGCTGATTCTTTCACAGCACTCAACCATGATGCGACGGAGCACCTTCCTCGCCTGGGTCAATCAACGTACGCTATACCCTTCTTATGTTATCCATGAATTAACAAAACCACGTCTCAGATCCGACCACGAACGCTGCGAACATCAAGTAAGATTTCTTTACACCTTCCGCAGGAGGTGATGTCTAATTTTGTCACAGCGACCTGCCCGGTTACACGCCGTTTGGATTTAACCATCTCTATGTAAGGCCTGCCGTTCCATCGATCCTCGCGGAGACTAACCCTTCGTCGATCAGGTCATCACAGAAGACACGGCCTCTGACAGCAGCCGCAATACATGGTTGAATCGCCCAGGTCGGGATGAACTGTGATTGCCGGGAACCAAATTGCCTTTCGTCAGCTAGTAAACTACAGACTTTATCGTCTAGCCTCAGTCGTTTCCTATAATCAACATTCGCTCGTTCCTCGTATTCTATTTGCTATTTTAAGTTTTGGCGCTTATGCTGACAGGCTGTCAGAAACCGGCCTGGATGCGCTCGGTGGAAAGACAAGCAACATGTAACGTTCAGACTGCAGCGCAGTCAAGTCCCTGATACTTTGACTTCAATGAAGCAAACGTGCTGTCTGACAGGAAATAAGCTTCTGTACCATCGATAGATAGCTATCCTAGCAGGCGTCTTGGCAAGTGCTACGATGGCCACATGCTGGTATGTTCTTACCACCGGAGGTATACAATTCGTCATCATACATCATATATAGATTCGAATGCCCGTTCAAACATGGCCGGAACAGGATTCCCAGCGTTCATATCAAGTCGGCTCGTGTTCATTTACGATGACTTGTTATGTCTCGAAGTCAAATGGAGGCGAGTAAATCGTTCATTAATAACGTTCGGCTCTATGTGATGAGCACGATAAGCGATGGAGATCCGTGCTTTACCTCGACTTTTGAAAGAGGTGCGGCGATGTATTTCTAAGAATACTCTCCCAGCGCTGGATTTACACGTGTAGACTATATGCTATTGTCCCCGACGCGAGGTACCGATGGACAGGGTTGAAGGTCAGGGCGTCTACGTATGACGCAGACTTCGGGACTGGCTTTCGAAGCACTTCGAGTATGGGAAAGAGAGAGAATGAATCATGATGAAGTCTGATTGACACTGGGTAGCACGGTACACATGGTATAGCCAATGTCCGCCCTAATCATTCCTCCAGCATTCCCTCCATTCGCAAATTCACCGGTCGGAGTCCCAGTATTGATGTGGGCACATCATGGGTCGATGGTAGCCTGAACACGAGCTTTTTCTGGTCAAACTTCGGTGTGATCGGACCATGATCCAGCGGATAATGTGAAGAATTTTTAAGGTAAGCTGGCATGTAATGTGCCTACTGCGATATGGTGAGATAGTGCTGCCATCCGGCCATAGAACTTGACTGTTTTAGCGGGGCACGACGGCGATCGGAGATGAGATCAGCAGTTAC
>QLPD01001634.1:0-39243 GCA_003314085.1 Hymenopellis raphanipes | reverse complement strand
TATCCGGTACCTGGGTGTCAATGGCCATCGAGGAACAAGAAGGATCTCTCAGCGTACTGTACATTATTATTACTTGGCATTGGGCGGTGATGACTGTTGCCGTACTTCTCGTGATGAGGCTTATTGTGTCCTCGAACTGCCTCGAGAACTCGACGCTTCTGAATATGCTACGAATTGGAGTGGTGGGTGCGTTGACAAGAATTTTAGATAAACCGAACACTCACCAGACAAGACTACAGAAAAAAACTTAACGAGTACGCAATGATTGTAACGAACTTGACAGTAGCAGGCATTTGAACCCCAAATGAACGTAGGTCCCGTAAGAGTGTACGTACCGGTATGTCAAGCCATCAGCGAGCGCGGTACTTTATATAGAGTGTCGCCTAAGAATAAAGGACGAAGGAGATACATCTTACGCAACCGTCCAGCATCTGTCTAGATCATCAATCATAGGGCACAGAAGCAAGGCATACCGTTGGAACTCACCCAACTATATAAGCAGATGAACGGGCAGAACGATCCCCAGGCCGCAGCTGAACAAACATTCCACCTTCCTCCAAAATGTTCAAAGTCGCCGTCACCGTGCTCGCGCTCCTAAGCCCAGCGTTCGCTGCGTCACTTACCGAACGCGCAGCGCTTGCTCCTGCCGTATCCAACGGCGCTCTTGCGCCGAACGCCATCTCCATTCTGGAGACGTGTAATGATGCCAATCTGTCGGGAGCCTGCAACGCTTGGACGAGCACTGTCCTCCCTACCGGCTGTGGTGATCTCGCCGCCGCGGGACAAGACAACTCGGTCACGAGCGTGGCTACTGCCGCTGGTATTCAGTGCACTCTTTTTGAGTGAGTTTTTTGCAATGATTTAGAGACAGACCTATAATTAAGCACTGCTTTTTTAGTGGCGCGGGATGTACCGGAAGGTCCCAGTTGGTCGTTGGTACTGTGAACGACTTGGCTACTGTCGGATTTGATAATGTCGCGTCATCGTTCAACTGCGCGTCCACCTGAAGGGCGGCGGCTGTCCAGGTAGTGTCGGTACTCATTTTCAGGAAGTACGCGGGACTGATACTACCACAGCGCCTTTAATATCTTTGGGATAAATGGAGAAAGTCATAGTGTGCTTACTGCTCTGTCGAAATATCCCATTGAGATTCCCTGAAAGCAACAGTGTCTCGTAGTGTAGCATTGATTTAAATCAGCCAAGTCAGAGAACAGGCATGTAGAGAGACACGTTCCAGCGAACTCATGATCGTTTTGAGAAAGGCCGACTTGATTATCTAATCAAAGTGAAGGAACACCATCATCATCATGGCGGTTTTGTTGCTCTCAAACATCCCGCCGCTCCACGTTCATCGTTCAAGGAAGTTGATACGCCTATTATTGGTCATCACGACCGAGGCAGCAGGCCAGGCATGACTGCCACCTTGAAGCCTTGCCATTCGCTTGCCACGGAAGACCAGTCGAAGACTCTAGGACGAACCGATATCTCCTGGTTACGCTTTCTTCAGAAGTATGTCAAGAATACCGGCTACTCTTTAGATACGAGTCTCCTTCATCGGTTCCGACTTCATCTGGACATTGTCAATGGACATTTTCACCGGCAAATTCGACTAAACTCAACTCGAAGCAATCACTCCCAGGCTCGCCTTGGACTTGCCGATGGACAATGGCAAGATACCCTCTTTGCTCACTCAGCCGAAATTTTCAGCGTAATAATTCAAGATAAAAGGACCGGACGTACTTAGCACACGGCGCTTCGTGATTCCGGATCTTTGTGCTGTCAACGCCATGGCGTCTACGCCTCCGGCTCCTCTCGAAATTTGCGGACAACGTAGAACTTTATAAACCCAGAATGTTAACCGATTCCCCACACCGTCCGTCAAGAATACATCAAGTTACTTGGTCGATTCCGTAACGGCGACTCTCACTGGCGAAAGATCATGTCTAAAGATAAGCCTTTGCGATGGAACCGGATAGAACATGGCGCTACTTTGTTGAGTCAGGGTTTCACGAAGGTACCGGGGCTACATTTTATGGTGACGTAGAGGTATAAATGCTAATGCTTTTCAGTGAAAGCACAGTAACTCGTCGAGCCCATCAGTCCTCTCACCCAAATCGACACACACAGAGACATGGCAGCCACCGTTGAGGAGGAGCAACCTCAGGACTTGCCCACCGCGGCATTAGCGTATAAACGCGTTACGTTCGTGAACAAGATGGACGACACCGCTGGTGTGAGTGGTCCATTGTCACTTGTTCGGGAGATGACTACTTGGCGTCCCACTGGTAAGCTGGATAACTTTGTCACTCTTTACAATCCCTAATCAAGTATCATCATTCAAAGTCGAAAGCGGGTGGTACTATCTTGGCCAAGGCGCATCTACTTATCATACATTCCTGCCCCCCACTCCTCCATCCGGCGTCATTGTCCGTGCACTCGAAGACGACGCTCTGCGGGACGTTACGTCCTGGGAGCGCGTATGGACCGACGAGGGCTCCGAGTTGAACTCAAAGGACTACGCCCTCTGGCGTGGTGTGCCCCCCAACTCGGACTACGCCGTCATCGGTGGTATACTCAGTTCCAGCCCCAACTTTGCCGCGCCCGACTCGGCGCAGATGTACGGAATCAAGGCGATCAGGAGGGATCTGCTCACTATCAATCCCGTGTACAAAGTGTGGGACGACGAATATAGTGGGCAACCAATAAGGCGTCTGTGTGGCTCACCCTTGACAGTACGGGTATCGGGACGGGCGCGATGATTCCCACACCGTCGCATAACCAGCCACCCGAGGATATGTGTTTGACTTTGGACCCCACCAAAGTCCTTGAGATCACGTCGTCCAGTACCGCCGAGGTAACACTTTTGTTCACCAACCCATGATATTTTGCTGATCATGTCTTTGAAGGGCGACGCTACCACCTCCTCATCTGCTGATACCTAGAGGGGAGAAGACACGAATAGTGTCAAGAGCTTGACAAATGGTCATGCAAATTTTAGATCGAGCCCGTAGTGTATCTGGCATCTGCCTTCACTGTCGTCTATATTTTCTTCAAGTCTCTCAAATCATTCAAGACTTTCTCTGTTTTCAACGGAAGCGAGATGTGAAGTTTATCGCTACGCTTATGCTGTTCCCCTTGTAACGTACGAGTGAGATAGTGGAGTGTAGACAGCTGACAGCGGCTTGTATATATTCTGGGACTTGGCAACCTATTTGTTCTAGAATAAATCGGCCACTGAGAATACGTAGATGACATACCTGCACCAATACAGAGACCACGGAACTTCAGTATTTGTGGCGGCTGTCAATGTCATCATCTCGGACTCTTTAGATCACTCGCAAGGTTCTCCTCCGATCCTCCTGAACTCGGCGTATACGGTGCAGGAGCTCCGAAACCCAGAATGCGACGGAGCCGGAAAAAGTATGACGTGAATTGAGTCGGTCGAGTTTACATCTAGGCCGACACTACATACAGCGCAAATGTTAGCAAAGTATAAGTCTTGGTGAACAGCGCCGCAACTTCTTCAAGTCGTTCTTCTCCCTATATCTTTCCCAGACACACAAACATGGCAACCACCATCTTGAACGAAACAAACTCTGAGCCCAAGAGCCTACCCACTGCCGCCCTGGCCTATAAATTCGTCACATTTGAGAACAGGATGGCCACCGACGAATGGTCAGGTGCGAGCACGCACCTTTCCAGTTGGCGCCCCAACCGTATGTCGAGCGTTTCAATCTTTGTTGTCGATGTCAATCTTGCATTATCAGTTGATATAGACTGGTACTATCTCGGACAAGGCGCGGAGTGGAACTGGGACCATGCTCCTACCGGCATCATCGTCCGCGCACTGGAGCCTGACGTCCTCCGGGACGTCGTCGGTTGGGAGCGCATATGGGAGGACATTGGTGTAATACAGGGAACATACTATGCCCTCTGGCGCGGCATTCCTCCCAACGAAGACTACGTCGTCGTTGGAGGCATATTCAGCACCAACAAAGACTGGGCGGAGCCAGACTCCGAGCAGAAGCGTGGCATTAAGGCGATTCGGAGGGACCTGTTGGTGATGGATGACACATTCAAAATCTGGAACGACAAGGGTGATACACCCACCGCTAAGGAAGGCTCGGTTTGGAAGACTTTGGGTCGGACGGGGGCCTCGCCGTCCGCGTTGATTCCTATGAATTCGCATAGCGCGCCACCGAGGGACATATCGTTCTCGTTAGACCGTAGCAAGACCCTGTTGATGGAATCCTCTACACCACGGTACCAATATTTTCTTCCACAATGGTAAACATATCGCTAACTCTCTCAAGGGACGAAACCACTGTTTCAGAGGGCGCCAACTTGGAGAAGGAAGATGTCGGCGGGGTTGAAAGGGGGATGTAAGAAATGCTCGTCGTGTATAAGCTCTAAAGGAGGCACTCGAGTTCTTTCCTGCGTAAAATCAGCATTGGTATCTCCATCTTTTGAGTCAAAGTCGGCGTACATTCTATGACAAGTTGGACAATGGTCACTCCTAGAATTGGGTCGGACAAGGCACCGCATAGCGTGCAGACGAAGTCAATTGCCTTTGCTATGAAAACGCTCTGGTCTCCATTAAACATGACCTGCTCCAAGACATCGTATTGGTACTGCGTGACGAGGTCGCTTTAGCAGCCAAAAACAGCGAGGTTGTCGCCCAGATGGTCTCTGTGATGGTAATAAACCTCTACGCATCCTGTCTGCTCGTGAGTCACGTGGGAAGTTCAACGGCATCCATGAACCAAGTACGCGAGGGGCGTTTTCTTTCCCGAAGCAGTGATGACCTCGCGTTCGCGTTTGTGTCCGTGCTGGAAATTTAAATCAACACGAATGGCCGAGTCCTCTGCACGATGATTTGCGAAGGTCTTGAAACATCCAACTTCGCTGTGCTTGAAAGACTCGTTCTGCAAGCCGTGGAATGCGAGATGCTTGTTCATGATGGACTAGGCGGACCGAGACCGCCGATTGCATAGATGTAGGCGTGTATCAGGCCTATATTAACAAGGAAGGAAAGTCGGAAGGCTATCAGAGCGTGGCTGGACGAGAGAGGGAGAGGCGGGGTGACGAAGCAATTGCATTGCAGACATGAACAGGGCAAGTATATTGTTGAAGGTATTACAGAAGCCCGAGATGACCGACGGCTCTATGAGGGACGGAAGAGCATTAAATGACGGTGGAAGGAAGACAAGGCATTTGGAGCGAGTGCTGGAGGGGGTGCAGGGAGTAAACGACGCGCGTGAAGAGCAGTACTGGCCACAGCAACCCCCATGCACATCAGCCACAATTTGGCAGCACTATGCGATCATACCTGTGTTATCCTCTCCATTCTTTCCGCTCTCCTCGAGTCGTCCCTCCCCCTTCCAATTTTCCTCTCAGTGCGATATTATCCGGCCGAAAGCATGGGTTTGGTACGAATCCAAGTGGTGGCAACGCGCGCGCCAGTGCCGGGGGGCGGAACCAAGGGGATATCGTAGATGTCCTCCGCGTCGTCGCCAAGCAGCGGACGCGATTAGTAGGCAGACAAGAACCGAGTTCTGTTGATGCTCATGGTGGTTCTGGTCAAAGCCGAACTCTCGGCCGATCAGTGTCCGACCTCCAACCACAACCTCAAGCGTTCAAACGTTCGTATCCCACCAACACGGGCCACACTCACCTCGCTCTTATCTTGGGGTCTGTTCCATACGGATTATCCTGATGTTCGTGGCATCGTCTGGACTCTGGCTACAAGTTAGTACCGACCCCAATCAACACTCGAGTACCTCTTGTCGGCGTCAGGCGTCTCCAATACCCGGTTCTATGCTGCCTTCTATGTGTCGTCTGCGTCCCAGCGGCATAGGCGACGATCTAAACATATCACAACCCCAGAACCTATTGCGACTCTTTTATACTGCATTGGACGAAGGTGGCTTCCCTTGGGCTCCCCTCTAACTCTCACCAATGTCTCGACGTACCGCTCTCGTCACTCGCTGCACGAAACGCCTCGTCGTGCGTGCCTGTGCTCTTAGACTCGCAGAGGACGGGTGCAACGTTGCTATCTGTGATGATTCGTCACGGCAATCACAGCTATCGCAGCTCGAGCGCGAAATCGAGTCCAAGGGCGTCAAGTGTCGCTCTTACATCTGCGACCAGTCGAACGAAGGAGAGGTCAAGAATCTGATTCGAAAGGTTGTCGAGGATCTTGGTGGTCTGGATATCGTAAGTCTGCACCGGTCAATGTCTATCGTCCACGAACTGACGAGATTAAAAGGTGGTTGCTACTTTTTATGATGCTGCTCTTTTAGCACCCGCAACTAGCAACATCGTGTCAAGTCGGTTGTTTACATATACCGTCACGAAACAGTATACTCACACGCCGATGTCCAGTGTCCGCTGAAGATTTCGACAAGGCCCTTGCCACCAGGCCGAGGAGCTTGTTCCTTATCTTGAAGTACACAAGCGCGCAAATGATCAGGCAGGGCCGCGGAGGCAGAATTATAGGTCTCACCACTATGTCTGCGCTGCAGGGTAGTACGTTTAGAAAGTCCCTAATGGAAACTCCTTCTCATGATTCGGTAGCCTTTTCCCCTCAGCTGTCTGCGTACTGTGCCGCATGTTTCGCTATGCGGGGATTAATGCAAACCGCCGATACGGGACGCATAATTTGTCCGCGCTTTCCTCGCTTACGTCGAGGTTTCTAGCCTTGGAACTCGGCCAGAACAACATTACTATCAATCTTCTTTCACGTTCGTATCTACCTACCTTCTCAACGGTTAGCTGTCTCATTCGCATGCCGCAGACTCCGTGCTTCAGGAAGCAGGAAGTTCAGTGCATTCTTGACGTCTTTTCATTCGCTGATAGTAGTAACAGCCGAGTCCGCATTTGCTTCCCTCGATAGTCAAGCTGGTTGGGACAAGTTGGGCGGGCTCCAGAAATTTGTATGGACACCATTATCATTGTGCCCGAAAATCATTAATCAAGGTCCATTGACAGGTCGCGAACCGCACCCCGCTTCCCAAGAAAGCAGCAACTAGCCAGGATATCGTCCCGGTCATTAGTATGCTTGCGTCTAAAGAATGCGACTTCATGACAGGTAAGACCTGCTCTCGATTTTTTCGAACGGACCCGTCTGACTGAGCTCGCACCTCCAGGACAAACGGTAAACTTCCTGTTCTAGCAATGCTTTCGCGACGTCTTGACGCTCTATCCTGTAGATTTCAGTGAATGGAGGGATGTTGATGAATTGAAGGTACTGTACCGCGACTAAACAAAATGTACAATAGTAGTTAGTTTTCTTTACAAAGCGAATGTGTCGAATAGTGCGCATGCTCAACCTGAGTGTCCATCTGATGCAGGGGGAGGTGGATGGAGCCAGAAGGCGTATAACATGGGAGACGAGATCGTGGCATCGAATCGGCGAGCTTGGAATGTGCAAACGACGGTGGTGACCGGTACCGAGATCACGCGTAGCGCCGCGCAACAGAAGATGAATTCACGCTCCTTTGTTCCTCTGTAACAAATATTACAATGTCCAACGGATAGTGGTTTTCGGTCATGTGATCGAGTTTTGGATGCCTGGAAACGATCGATGGTCCGCCTCCTAACTTGTAACCACCATCTTGGTTTTGCCATAGGATGTTCTGTTATAGCGGGAAGACAGCCGGTACCGTATCATCGCCTTTTCGCTTTCATCCCTCCTTCTAACAAATATTAATAGCAATAGGTAACAACTTGGTCAGATCTACTGGTGGCACAATCCGCTGGAACTCGAATATCACCCTCCCCCAAGAATTAATCGACACCATCATCGACCTGGTAGCAGAAAACGACACTAGCTCGTTTGACGACATAAAAGCATGCTCTCTCACCGCGCATCGTTTCCGACCACGGACCCTTTCCCACCTCTTCCGCCGCCTGAGCTTTCATAGGCATACACGCTGGCCTCAGTTCCTCGCCTTCATCTCAGACTCACCGCACATCCCCCCATACTACACCGTCCTAAAACTCATCTCTCATTCCAGCTCTCAGGCCATCCAGAGCCTCGTCAGCACTACCACACTCCAGCGCGTGCTCGCGTCCCTCGTCAACATACAAGTCCTCTGCCTGTACTGGCAGTGGGGAGCAGCCGTCATGGACCCCAGCCTATGCCCCTATATTGTCGCTATGCCGCTGAAAGAGGTGCACCTCAGGTTCTGCTCCCTTAAGGTTTTCGCTGGCTTTTTTAAGCAAATCAGAGTGCAGGTTGTGAGTTTGGAGGAGGTGGACTTGTCAGAGTCACAGGCGCTACAGGCGCTTGATAGAGCACACTTCGTGCCACGGGATGCACCAGCCGTGCTGCGCGAGCTCGTACTGCTTTACCCCGAGCCAGCCATTGTGGATGCTATAGCCGTGGGATGTATAGGACCTCTGAGGGCCGTGGAGCGACTTGAATACCGCGGCCCGAACGCCCCCGCTTTGACGACATTTCTTGACTGTAGAGCATTAAAAACATTGGTTCTTCAAGTGTCAGTTGACCTTCTTGCGAGTGACGGCGATTCGACTGGCGAGTTCTTCCATGCATCAGCTCCAGAGTAATATAGTGACTTACCCCATTTCGTGCAGCGCTCGCGCCTCTCTCAACTGCTGCCTATTTTCCGTGTCTGGAATCCCTCGCGATATACTTGGGGGCAAGCGGACGGGGTCTACTTCTCACTTGGCTCATGCATTGCGTTACATCACATCGGTTCGGGCCACATTTGAAGCACCTTTCATTTGAAGGATATCTTAACTGCACGCTACACCTCTCCGCGCTGACTTCATTTGATAAAGTGTTGTCTGAAAACATTGCGCAATATCCAGACCTCAAAGGCCTAACGATCGCTCGTGGCATTCGAGAAATGGATACTGTTAAGGAGTACCTGCCCAAACTTATGGCACTGGGCTTCATTTTGTGGTAATAGTACAGCTTTATTATTATTTACCTCAGGTTTAACAATGAGGCTACACTCATTAGCTGTATTACCTTCTGGACATATACTAATTTGTTGGCGGGCATCCTTGAATCTCACTGGAACCTGAATCTTCAGTGCATGGCCAGGTCACCCCAGCCAACAGATTGTAATGGTTTTGTTCAAGGGAATGAGTCTTCTCTTCATTTTGGTCATTCCAAATGGACTTTGAATCTATCTGAATGACTTTAGTATCCACCCAGTCGTCTCCTTTCAGGCTTTCGCGTTCACAGTCATCATCTCTAAGACCGCCACGCCGGCGGCATCCTTTCGCGGCGTTTCTTATAGAAACATCCAACACGAGTGACGTCCATATCGCTCATGTACACCACGAGCCGAAGGCGAAGGAAAGAAGATTCCTTAGGACAAGCATCACTTCTCGAGGAGAGCGGCAAACGTGCTCACTATTCATTCCATGGGAATACGACGTGCCATCGCAAAACCTCTCACAGGATAGCTTTGATGTACGGCAGTCGTCCTGGGTTGTGGTGGGCGAAGGTAGGTAGTCGGCCTAGATGACGGTCATGAACCAAATTCTGCGTACGCATATATTCAGCTTTGACTCCGACGAGCCGATTAACAACTGACCTTAGATCAGAATTTCTCGACTTCAACGAATGCCGCTCTCCCTCCACGTTCATCTGGAGGGTTGATTGACGGTCTGTAGAACCCAGCAATATTCCGTTCCATTCTATACCTCGAACGCATATTGACCTCTTCCATTCATGTCACCAATCTCGACACTATGAAACACGCGCTCGCGTTTTGTGTCCGTACTGGAGATTTAAATCAACACGGATGGCCAAGTCCTCCGCACGGTGACCTGCGGAGAACTTGGAACATCCAACTTTGCTGTGCCGGAAAGACTCGTCATGCTAGTTCATGATGAACGGACGTGGCGACTGTGACCGCCGGTTTCGCGTGTCTTCAAAGGAAAGTCGGGAGACTATTAGAGCATGGCTGGATGAGACAGAGATGCGCGCAGGAGCTCGTACAGTGCAAAAAGGAAGCGGTTGCATTGCAAACATGAACAGGGCAAGTATATTGAAGGCATCACAGACACCTGAAATGGCCGATAGCTCTATGGGGACAGAAGAGCATCAAAATACGGTGGCAGGAAGACAAGGCATTTGGAGTGGGGGTTGGAGTGGGTGAAGAGGTAAGCGGCGCGCATGAAGAACTAGCCATCGACAGCGCGGTCGCCTAGCAGATGCGCGTCAGCCGCAATTTGGCAACACGATGTTATCATACCCGTGTTATTCCCCCATGTTTCTACTCTCCTCGGATCGTCCCGCCGCCCCCTCCCAAATTTCCTCTCATTGTGATATTATCCGGCCAAAAGCATGGCCTTGGAACGAAGCCAAGTGGTAGTTGGGGCCGGCCTACTAAGGGGTAGTCGTATTCCTCGTCGTCGTCGTTGTCGTCGCCAAGCAGCGGGCGTGATTAAATAGGTAGACAAGAATCGAATTCTGCTGATGCTCATGGTGGTTCGGGTCAAAGCCGAATTGTCGGCTGATCAAGACCCCGGCGTGTACCGCAAGCTCAAGCGATCAAACGTTCATGTTCCACCAGCACTGGCCACACTCACCCCGCTGTTATCTTGGGGTCTGTTCCACACGAAGTATCCTGGTGTTCATGTTATCGATTTAAACTTCTTAGTCAACGTCTGGCTACTTATCGAGCCCAATCACCTCTTCTCGGCGGCAGGCGTCTTCAACACTGGGTTCTATGCTGCCTTATGCGTGCTTTCTGCGTCCCAGCCGCATAGGCGACGATCTATACATATCTGAACCCCACAATCTCTCTTTATATCGTGTTCGAAAACTGAACAAGGCCCCTCCTTAACTCTCACCGATGTCTCGACGCACCGCTCTCATCACTCGCTGCACACAACGTCTCGTCGGGCGTGCCTCTGCTCTTAAGCTCGCTGAGGATGGGTGCAACATTGCGATCTGTGATGATTCGTCGCGGAAATCCGAATTGTTGCAGCTTAAACGCGAAATCGAGTCCAAGGGCGTCAAGTGCTGTTCATACGTCTGCGACCAGTCAAACGAAGAAGACGTGAAGAATCTGGTTGGTAGCGTTGTCAAGGATCTTGGCGGGGTGGATATCGTAAGGAGTCTACACCGGTCGATGTTTATCGTCTATGTACTGACGCGATTAATAGGTGGTTGCTACTTTTTATGATTCCGGTCCTATAGCACCTGTGAATAGCGACATCGTCTCAAGTCGGTGGTTTACATATGCTGTCACTGAATAGTATATTAACACGACGATATTTAGTGTCCGCCGAAGACTTCGACAAGGCCCTTGGCAGTGGCATTGCTACTAGGCCGAGGAGCTTGTTCCTCATTTTGAAGTACGCAAGCGCGCAAATGATCAAGCAGGGCCGTGGAGGCAGGATTATTGGTCTCACCACTATGTCTGCGCTTCAGGGTACGCTTGGAAAGTCTCTAACCTAAATTCCTTCTCATGATTCGGTAGTCCTTTCTCCTCAACTGTCTGCGTACAGTGCCGCGTGTTTCGCTATGCGGGGATTGATGCAAACCGCAGGTACAGGACGCATCTTCCAACTTCGCTTTCCTCGCTAACGTAGAGTTTTCTAGCCTTGGAACTCGGCCAGGACAACATTACTGTCAATCTTCTTGCACGTTCGTATTCGACTTGCTTGTCAACACAAAGTCATCTCATCTCTACTGTAGACTCCATGCTTCAGGACCCAGCTGGTTCGGGTACTTTCTAGCCTGTACTTTATCTGTCTGATAATGAGTACAGCCGATTCGGCCATTGCTGCCCTCAGCAGCCAGTCTGGTTGGAATTTCCAAAAATTTGTATGGACACAATTGTTATATGGAAATTCTTTCAACGAGGTCCATTGACAGATTCCAAACCGTACCCCGCTTCCCAAGAAAGCAGCAGCTAGCCAGGATATCGTCTCAGTCGTCAGCATGCTGGCCTCTAAGGATTGCGACTTCATGACGGGTGAGTCCTGCTGGCATTCGCATTTGACGCGCTGACAGAACGTTGAACTCGTACCTGTAGGACAAACGGTGAGCCTTTTTCTCCGGAAATGTTTTCATCTTCACGCTCTCTGTTAGATTTCAATTAACGGAGGGATGTTAATGAATTGACGTGTACTACCGCTGAGGAAGGAAATGTATAGTAGTTGGCTGTGTAAAATGCATGAATGGAATAGTGTTTCAGTGGGATGCGGACTGAGCTAGCCTAACGGCCTTCTGAGAAGGCCGTAACACGAACGACAGAACGGAGGACGGCGACTTACTGGCGGGGGTCATTTCTCGTCGAGCTCTTCTGTATTCTCAAACCGTCATCCAGACCAGGTAATAGTAACGTTCTGGCGATATGTAGCTCTGCTGAGCTAAATACCCGCCGTTCAGGACGCCTGTTCCATCGAGAAGTCGAAAGGTTTCGGCGCGGTCTCTAGCCAGAGGACCCGCCAGGCACTGTTCTTCAACTAGCGGCAGATTGTCAAGCACGCTGTGCTTGCGGAAGAGCCGCGGATTCAAGGACCATACAATATCGAAATATGGCGGATTACGCTCAACGTTGGTTTCGGTCATGTGACCGGGGTTAGCGGAGTCGGACCGAGCGTCCGCCTCTTAGGTTGTTACCATCTCTTGCGACCCGCCGGTCCTGTGGGCCAATTGGCGGTTTAACAACAACAACAGCCGTCTTGGTTCTTCCTTTCGGGCACGTTCTGTTATAGCGGGCAGACGGTACCGGATCGTCTCCTTCTTGCTTTCATTTCCTCTAACAAACGTTGATAGCAATGGCTAGTAAGGCCGGAGAAATGGCACCTACAAGCGCCAGCATAGTCCACTTGAATCCGGCTACCACCCTCCCCCAAGAACTAGTCGACAGCATCATAGACCAGGTAGCAGAAAATGACACGGACTCGTTTGATGATATAAAAGCATGCTCTCTCACTGCGCGTCATTTCCGACCACGGACCCTGTTCCATCTCTTCCGCTGCTTGAGCTTTCAGGCGCCTGCACAGTGGTCTCAATTCCTCGAGTTCATCTCGGAATCACCGCACATTCCCCCCTACTACACTACCTTACAACTCGTCTCTTATAACAGTTTTGAGGCCATCCCCGCTAGCATTCTGGAGCGTGTGCTTATGTCCCTCATTAACATACAAGTCCTCTGGATGTCCCGGGCCTGGGAAAATGTCCTTGTGCAACCGAGCTTCCACACCTGTATTGCTTCCATGCCATTGAAAGAGGTGCACCTGGATTCCACTACATTCACCTTGCTCAAGGATTTCGCTGTCTTTTTCAAAGAAGCATTGCTGGGAGCGCGAGTTGTGGAATTGGATGACCTCGGTTTAGTGGTACCGTCAGAAGCGCGTGCTCTTGATAGATCAGAGTTCGTGTCGGAGAATGCACCAGCCGTTCTGCGCGAGCTCGTGCTGTTCTTCGTTGAGCGAGCCTTTCTGGATGCTATAGCCATGGGCTGTATAGGATCTCTGAAGGCTTTGGAGCGATTCGAATACTGCGGCCCAAACTCCCCCACTTTGACGACATTCCTCACTTGCAGTGCATTAAAAACATTGGTCCTTCAAGTTTTCGTTGACGATGATTCTGGTAAGTCTGCATGAGCATCTGATATAGTCACTTACATGCCCATTTCATGCAGAATCCCTCTCAACTGCCGGTCATTTTCCCTGTCTGGAGTGCCTTACGATATACTTCGGAACACGCGGCAGGGGTCTACTCCTCACTTGGCTCATACACTGTATTTCATCACGTCGGATTGGCTCATGTTTGAAACGCCTGTCCTTCGAAGGATATCTTTCTCGCACCTTGCACCTCCTAGCACTGACTAAATTTGATCAAGTAATGTCTGAAAACCTTGCACAATATCCAGACCTCCAGGGGTTGACGATTCCTCCGGGCATTCGAGAAATAAGTGCGGAGTGTGTGCCCAAGCTAATGGCGCTGGGCTTCATCTTGTAAACTTGTCGTAGTACAACCATAGCAGTATCCAACATACAATGTTCTTCAGTGGATAGAGGGGCATCGATCGTCCACGTCTTAGATTATAACCACCACCATCTTGGATCTCCCATTCGAGAAAGTTGCGTGTAGCGGGCAGAATAGACGGTATTGGAACCTCACTTTTCTTACTTTCTTCAGTTTAACACTGATAGTAGCAATGGCGGCTCACAAGGTTGGAGAAACCCCTATGAGTGTCGACTCCAGTCCGAATACCGCCCTACCCCAAGAGCTAATCGACAGCATCATCGACGAGGTAGCAGAAACCTCGTTTGATGACCTCAAATCATGCACCCTCACCGCGCGCTGTTTCCGACCGCAGACGCTTCTCCATCTCTTCCGATGCTTGAACTGCCCAGCTCCCGCACGATGGCCTCAGTTCCCGGACTTTATCTCTGAATCACCGCACATCCCTCCTTACTACACCATCCTAAAGCTCACCTCCCATTACAGTGCTCGGGCCATCAAGAAAGTTGGCATTACAATTCTAAAATGTGTGCTCGCGTCCCTCGTCAACGTACAAGTCGTCTGCCTGTACGGGGACTGGGGGCATGCCCTCATGAAATACAGCCTCCACAGTTGTTTTGTTGCTATACCGCTGAAGGAGGTGCACCTGGATTCTACTATATTCCGCTCGCTGCAGGATTTCGCCGTCCTTTTCAAAGAAGCATTCCGCGGAGTGCAAGTGGTGGAGGTGCACTTGGTAGGACCTCCAGAAGCGCCCCCTCTTGATGGAGCACATTTCGTGGTGCAGGATTCACCAACCGTCCTGCGCGAGCTCGTGTTGGCTTACGTCGAGCCAGCCATTCTGGATGCTATAGCCATGGGATGTATAGGGTCTCTGAAGGCCGTGGAGCGACTCGAATACTGCGGCCCGAATTCCCCCGCTTTGACGACATTCCTTAATTGCAGTGCGTTAAAAACATTGGTTCTTCAGGTTTCAGGTAACAACGATTCTGGCAAGTCTATGTGCATGAACATCTGATATAGTCACTTACCCATTTTGCGTAGAATCCCTGTCAACTGCTGGTCATTTTCCCTGTCTGGAAAGCCTCACGATATTCTTGGGTGCAAGTGACAGGGGTGTACTCCTTGCTTGGCTTGTAGACTGTATCTCATCACATCGGATCGGGCCACGATTGCGGCGCCTTTGCTTTGAAGGATACTATTTTCGCAGCTCCTCCACACTGTCCAGATTTGATCAAGTGATGTCTAAAAACCGTGCGCAATATCCGGATCTCAAAGGATTGATGATCCCTCATGGTGTTCGAGAAGTAGATGTGCAGTACGTGCCCAGGCTGGTAGCGCTGGGCTTCATATTGTGGTAGTCAGTGTTGTCATAAAGGGCAAAGACTTTAATGTATCAAAGCCTTTAACGGCCTTTAAATTAAAGGCTTCAACAGTCCTCAATACTTGCTAAAGACCTTTAAAAGCCTTTATTCAATCTAGGCACCCGTCGGGCCTCCGTATGACTCATGAGCCTCATAGTCAAATTCTTTTGTCTGCCCGTTGCCTTACAACAATAAGCATGCCACCAAAAAGTCCACTATGGGATCACTTCTACAAAGGAGATAAGCAAAATACTGTTCATTTCCGAGCCCACTGTCTAGCATGTATCGAAGTCGAACATCCCCAAAATATACCCATTGATGTCGACAACTCGGGGCCTCTCGACATCGAAGCACAGGCATGGTTCGATGACGGTGCGCGACTACTTAAATCTACGTGATATACGGCACTAATGGAGATACAGCCCTCGAGCGTGCCCATACAAATGGAGGAAGTGTTCTCGGCACAATTAGTGCAATGGCGCACCATCTGGAAACCTGCGCGAACGTATCAGCTGAGGCGAAAGCACTAGGGAAGCGCGAGAAGAAGGGGAAAGGGAAGAAGCGCGTGGCATCAGACGATGAGGGAGCAGCGGGTGATGCAGATGATGAAGGTGGTCCATCGGCGTCGAAGAAACCGCGCCAGCAGGTGGCACGAGTACAGAAGAGTATGACCCAATCGAAATTAACAGTCTTCAAGGGATTAAACATACCGTTTTCGACTCGAGAAAAGGCAGCCGTCGAGGCCCAGTTCTGCCGCGCGACCATCTCCGCTAACCTTCCCTTCCATTGGGTACACGACGCTGAGGTCATCAAACTCTTCTTCATGATGCGAGCCACGGCAGGCGAAGTCATACCCGACCGTCGACAAATCTCGGGACGGATTCTTGATGAACTGAGCAGCGAGGTGGATGCAAAGGTTCAGAGCGAGTTGAAAGGTGCCTATGGGTGTATCTCGTGAGTCTTTATCAGTGATGAGAGGACGAACTGCTTACCTGCTTGCAGAACTGATGGATGGAAAGACAATACCAGAAACAACGTCACTGGTGTTCACATCACTGTAAAGCGTAAGGTTAGCGTGCTCTCTCCAAATGATATTCAATGAAAGACTCACTCTGCCTGCGGCGTCTTCATAGCCGTACCTCGTCAAACTCTTCAAATCGAATCGTGAGCGCAAGGATGGCGAAGGATACCGAGATATCTTCCTGAAAATAATCGATGAGACGGAGGATGAGACAGAGTGCATCGTCGTGCTGTTGTGCTGTGACAATGATGGTGGGAGTCATAAAGGAAGAGACCTCGTTCCCTTGTCTCGGCCATGGATCTTAGTCGCCCCGTGTTGTGGTCATCAGGTGCGTCTTTATTCTTACATAGGATCATTCCGAGATCTAACTCCTCTGGGTTCAATTCAGTGGAATCTCATGCTCGGCGACTATTTCAAGGAAAACGCCGAAGCCGCGGACATAGCTGAAGAAGCAACGGCAGTCATCGGATGGGCGCTAAACCATACAAAGGTTCGCATGGTTCTCAACGACGTTATGCTCCAAAAGCTGGGGACAGTCCTTGCTTTCGTCGTTGCTAATCTTACTCGCTGGACAACACACTTCCTTGCTTTCAACCGACTACTTCGCCTGAAGCTCGCTCTTCGACAGGCCGCTATGCTTAATCGCGATGACATTATCAAGGCTCAAGTGGGTGCAGAGAAAAAGCCGCGCGAGATACAAAGACTCAGAGATGACGCGAACGAGAAGTGTGATACCTTGGAGAGTGCTGAGTTTTGGAAGGGACTGGAGACTGTTGTCGAGGATATAGAGCCGATCTGCTACGGTACGAACATTAATCAACGCGACTCTGTTCGTCCCGACGAAGTGCTGCTAACATTTGCGGGAATTTTTCGCCACTTCGAGGGACACAAGAAGCGTTCCGTAGCTGCTGGGATGAAGAAGCGCATCGAGAAACGTTGGAAAGCATTGGATCAGCCGCTCTTCGTCTTCTCGCTTATTCTCAATCCGTACGAGATGCTCTCGCGGTTCGGTGATAAGGCCGAAATCTCTGTCTTCACTCTCAATACTGAGTTCATGAAGGTGTGTACTATCGTTGGCCTTGAATGCGTCGTTTAACGTAGCTGTTTTAGTTCTACAATCGCGTCAAAAGCCAGCCCGACCCTTCGCTTTCTGAAGACGCCTATAAGGCAATGCAAGATGAACGGCAGAAGCGTGTTTCGACCGCGTTTCTATCGTACCTTGCAAGCACCGGTCCATTCCAGGACTGGAAGGATAACAAGGAGATGTTTGAGAGATCGAATGTATGGTCCTTTAGTCGATTCTTGACTTATTTAATCTCACCGGTATCCACAGGGCAACGATCCAGTTCTTGTCTGGACACAGTTCCTTCCAGATGCGAGTATTCACGACCTCGCCGAATTCCCTATCATGCTCCTTGAGCTCGTCGTCAATCAAGCTGCCGCGGAACGAAACTTCTCGACACTCGGCATCATAAAATCGCAACATCGCAACCGTTTGCACATTCCGAGGCTCGAGAAGATGGCAAAGGTCACAACTTATCTCTGTTCATATGCTCATATGCTAACATGTTCATGACAGGTTGGCGCTGACATTAAAACGGAGCACGCGGAGACTGGACTCAAGACCCAACGTAAGGCACGCCAAAATCATTCCGAGGACAAGGTGGCATCATTGCTCGAAGTGCCTCAGCATACGGATCTCCTCGAGTCGATACAGGATGCTAGCGATTCTGATTCGGAGGCCGAACACCGTCCCGTCCTCATGCGAACGAAGAAGGATTGGCGTCGAGTGATGAAGAAGTGGATGGAGGCTGAACGCGATGCCAGCGATGATGACGAAATCGCAGCGTCTGCACCTGCAGGTGCTAGCCGTCGTGCTTGGCTTCCCGCACCACTTTCAACACTCTTCAGGGGCAATGTCCAGCGTCCCGTTGATGTCGCATCTATGCGTACCTGTCGGAAGCAAGCATTTACCGAGGAGGAACGTTTGGCGGAGTTACTATAGGCTGAGTACTCCGACGAGCCATTTGACGACGGCGCATTAGAGGGCTCAGGCGATGACTATGCATAACTGAATGATTTGGACAGATTTTCATACTTTAATAGACCTTTAATGTCAACCTTTAATAAAGCCTTTACTCTTAAAAAGCCCTTTAGCCTGAGAACTGCCCTTTAAAAGGCCTTTATTGACAACACTGGTGGTAGTACGGCCATAGCACCATCCGCATTAGGTTTAGCCATGGGGAATCGCTAGATTCATTATATATTTACTCGTTGGGATCGATAGCAAGACTAGACAAACTCGTGATATGTAATAAGACTCCATTCTTCTCCGCAACCGCATAAGGCTCTTTATCAGTCAAACACCAAAAACACCTCGTGCACAACCTCGCGAGCCGCAACGTAGAAGGCACCTACAGATGAACACACATGGGAGACCCCCCTCCCAAACCTGCAGGTAAGAGCCCTCACACCCGCACGAAACTAGGAGGCCAAAGAAAGTAGGCAAGTAGACTACACCGCCAATGGTCGGTCAGGTCGAGTCAACCTGGCGGAAACATCCTGATCACATTCGTCGTACAGCCTCCTGAAGGGTGAGAGTATTGTGGCATGAACGTTATGGAGGCTAATGGAGCCAATGGATGCATGCTGGCTCCAGGTCAGCTGGTGAACACCTGGGCGCGAGATCTGGCGAGTACGTGGGGGACAGGATGCGGACAGGTGACGCGTTGTCTCGTGTAGATGTGATATGTATGCAATGACAACGATGTTGGAAACACCGTGGACACTTATCTACTCACATGTTGTGTGTGCCTTCAGTCTTACTGTACATACAATTGCGAGACTGCGACAACAAGGTGTCATGAAATGTTTGTACTAGTAACTTGATACTGTGTACCCAAGATATCGTTGTTCCAATCATCGTGCTGCTAACTTTGGTAAGAGAAACATGCAGATATTGTGAGTATGAGGTATCTCATCCTCCGGACCCATGAATGCTTTCACTCTGGAGGAAGGACATTTTGCGGCGTCTCAATGAGGTCTCGCAGACAGTGGTGTGGAGATATCTTGTATTATGCATGAACTAGCTACTGACATTGTAATACTACGACGGACTGGAGATATATAACATTAGGAGAAGATTACGGAAGGTTGTAACAGCCTATACAGGCGCGATGACAGGAGGAACAATGGGAGCAACAGGATCAACAGGATCCAACACGGGGGGAACAACGGGAACAACAGAAACAACGGGAACAGGACCAACAGCAGCAGAAGATGCCACGCTCATTGATGATGCAGCGATGATATCGTCGATGCCTTGCTGGAAAGCATCGACCTCGGCAGCAAGGTTGTCCGTCGTGTTCTCAGGATCCGGAGTCCCATGATTTGCCTGGTCCTTCTCTAGGATAAACTTGAACGCTCTTGATGGTACCGTGAGCAACAATATGAATGGATTAGGCGATCACGTACTTGACGAGTAGAGGCGCGCTACCCTTGGCCTGCGCCCTGATGGATGCGAGGCGGGCATCGAGCTTGTCCCAAAAGTCGGGCCCCGAGTGCTTGCGGTAAACCATACGCTGTCTGTGCATTAGGAAGAGGACATATGATAAAAAAATAAGGCGTACCATCAGAGCAATACGACAACAAAGCGGCACAGAGATTACACAATTCGAGCCCTCGACAAAGGCACGAGCAAGTGTAATGATGTCCTGCTGCTGCTCCCTCGGTAGGAGGATCAGGGTCTTCTTCTTGGTGTCGCGAGTCCCAAGGCTGAGTCCCAGCTAAGAGCGGTGTCAAAAACATAATCGAACATGTAACCACCGGAGAAACACACCAGCTTCTTGAACTTGGACCGCTTCTATGTAAGCGCGTCACCCGCTGCAGCGGTGATCTTGAGAAGGGCTGAGGGGTTGAGCTGGACACGGGCCGGAAGCTCGAACCCAAGCTTGAAGGTAATATCCTGTAAAAACAGAAGAGGTCAGTCGAGGAACAGATAAGCCGATGCAGAAACACACCAAAACATGCCCCGTAGCAGCTTTGCCCTTGTAGCTTGTAATTCCCTTGGATAGGAGCACACCGGAGGAGTAAGAGCTCAAGTTTTTCTGATGTTGCAGTGAGCGAAGTGAGCAAAACAGAAGAGATAGGATCATACCTCGAGATCAGGGGAAACCGTATATGGCGGGGTGTTGACAACGATTGTGTTCACCTCATTTGAGACCGACAAGAGAAGGCTAAACATCTTCGCCTCTCGAATAGGCGCGTTATCCTGAACGAGTAAGAAAGAGGGCAAGCATTGAAAAAAAAGACAACTCACCTGGACGAAGACTTCGACGTCTGTGACTTGCTCGGTCCGAAGCTTCTTGCGGGACATGAAGCGCTGGAGGTATTCCATGTCGTTCGGACTCAGAGATTGAGTGGTGCCCTCTCCCACGTCCTCCTCGCCGTCCTCCTCGTCACCGTCGGCGCGACGACGCTTGGGATCTGCACGGACTGGGGAACTTGAGGCCATGGCAGAGAATACATCGTCGAGATCCGCTTCTGGGGAGGAAGAACGTTCGGTAGACATGGTAGAGGTGAGGGAAAAAAGACGAGAACCAAGGACTTATATACTATTCCATGGCCCCTCGACGAAACAAGTGATGGGATTGCGGCAGCCCGGCAGTGGAGACTGCGGGAAGTTGGGACGTAACATAGGATGATTTGTTTAATGACGGCGAAGTATTAAGCGAAGCAGACATTCTGCAGTACACTCAACATGCCTCCAAAAGGTCAGGCTGCCAAAGACTTAGATGAATGTAGGCCTTTGAGATTGAAACTAGCCCGTACTTACACCGGTGAAGGCTTTCGCCTTAATGACAGCAAAACCAAAATTTACTGCGCAATATGCACAGATGGAATCGTTCCCTCCGTAGACTCTCCCAATTGGATCTTGCTGAAGAGTTCAGGTCGCCACATTAAAACAGAAGGACATGAAAAGATCGTCCGAAATATTGAGTCCGCGCGAATAGAGGCGGAAGAGCGCGCGCGGATTGAACGTGTCCAGCAAGCAGCGCCATCCGCATTCCTAAACCGTAACATCAATACACGCGATCCTAGGAATTTGGGAGACGACCTCACCAATGGACCTTCAGCCGTTGAGGGCAATATCTTTGCAGATTACAGATTTAATTCCGAAGACTTCATCATGGGCGACGAATCTCAAAACGATCAGGCAGAGCGAGCGCGTTTGCAGCAGGACATTGATGAGCTTGGACTCTGGAATTCGCATTCCATGGCCACTGCGTTGGGGATGACGGAAGACGTCCAGGAGCTCGAAGATGAGGTAGAAGACGATGCGATACTGGCAGAGATGATGGAAAACGTTGGCAGGTGACTGCTGGCTAAAAATGGCACACACCCCTATTCACCCTTGCTTGCAGACTTCGACGATCTTCACACCTCTTCGAGTGAGGATGCGCCGAAACTCGACGCTGAATTCCGTCCGTATGATACTCAAACGGCAAGTCTTAGTACTTTGTCTTGCTATTTATCTCATATTCTTATATCAGATGTTTTTGCTGGACACACTGGATAATCTACCGCGACTCCGGATTTCTAATTCTCTAATGCGTGTATTCCTCTGGATTCTCAAGGAAACTGGGGCTAGAGATGTGCCCTCGTTTGATCGACTTCGAAAGATCCAAAAGGAGCTGCGTCATCACGAAAAGGGGTATGGGCCTCAAGACATCTCTAGATAGTTTGAGGCTCTTGAGCTGTGTTGAAGCTGCTAAGTTGCTGATGCAGTCAAGGTGCCTTGAATGAAGGTTCGGCGGTAAGGATTACCTTAAGTAGCCTTAGGATGCCTTAGGATGTCTTGGAAGATCCTCCAGTCTCCTCCAGTATGCCTTAAAGCCACTATGAATCAAGCACTTCTCTGAAGTCACTTTGAATAGGACTCAAATGAGTCGGAACCTACTTTAAACAGACTTGAATCTTATCCCAGGTCAGTGAAAACATCTCAAAAGCATCATAGACTAGGTCGGTTGGCTAAGAATCACTCAAACGCTAATTGGAAAATTAGAATAATTGCACACCTAAAAACTATACAAGAAAGGTACTAGCACACATTAAACTAATGCTATGACTAGTAGGTAAAGGAAGGTATCATAATGATCATGGGACAGCATCAGGTATGTTGAGGTGGTACATTGTTGGTCGTTGTAGTCGCTCCGTCGCTTGGGCTTGTCCATGCTCGGTCATCATGCCCTTCCATGCCGGTCATCGTGCGCGTCATCCGTCGTGCTGCGGTCCTCGTATTCGTCCGTCATGCTGTGGTCCTCGTGCTCGTCCGTCATCCTCAACTCGAGTGTGGTTCTTGTATTCGGCTGCGGCCGTTCGCCGTACTCGTCCGGTGTGGGTAGGTTATCAGCGCATGTGAGGCGAGGTCCTTGTAGGCAGTCTCGTCATGGGCAGAGAGTGCAGTGGAAGGGTGGGGAAAAAATGTTGGCCTGTGGACTCTGTAGCGTGCGAGTGGAGGAAAGTAAACACTCACGAGGCGCTGACGTGGTCGTCTCCGTTGTCGGAAAACATTTTGAGCAAGGGTCATCGTAGCCTGTAGCATGTTGAAGGCGTTGTCGTCGCAAAGCCTGTCGTTGTAGTTCTTATGGTCGAGCGTCGTCGCGAGGCCGTTGTCGTGTTCAATGTGGTCAATGTCAACCTGGGATTGTCGTGGCTGTGGTCGTTGAGTGTGAAGGTGTAACCCACGTCTGAGTGTTGCGGGACCGCTGCCGATGTCGTGCTATTCACTGTGCTCGCATAGTCAGAACCGGTAAGGCATGCTACTAGCACGAAGAAATGCGCACCTCTTAAGACTGTACATGCTTGCGGCGTCGTACGAGCCTTGCTATGGTCGTCCTCGTTGGGTTGGGTCCTCTACGTCCTAGTTCGATACTTGGGTGCGTCTTCCTGTCAGAGGTGTCGTCGCGTTCTGGTTTCAGGTAGTCAAAAGTATCGTTATGGTAGAGGGTACCGTGGACAGACAGTTGTCGGGATAGAGAGCCGCACCGTATAGTAGATCGCGTTGTCGTGGAAAAAAGAGGCGATGGTGGTGTGGAAGGAAGAAAGAAAAGAACGATCGTGATTTAAACTAACCGGCACGTGAGGCTGACGTGGCCTCATGTGCCGGCGGCAAATGGACTTCGGCAAAATTCTTGGGGAGCGGACTGGGAGCAGGATCAGTGCGAGGAATGGGGACTGGAGAGATACCAGACTTACGGCTGCTTTCATGTAGCCGGTGTAAATGGATGGCTTAGAAAAATCATAAATTTTAAGAATACACGCACGCAAACGGCGCCGTGTCGCCAGCAGACGAGGCGGCGCGACCCAAGCCCGGTTTTGAAGCCTCTGTACTGGCAGGGTGCGGGTTTCTCCAGTGTTTCCCATCCTCCTCCTCGTTCTGGCACAACGGTGCTTGCAGTTGAACTGCGAATTCCGTGGTCTAAATGAGCGGTAGCCTCGTTAGAGGGCTTACTGCCGCGAGGATGTCGTCCACATATGCCCGGAGGTCAGAAATGCGAGAGAAAGGGACCTGTGGTACGAGAGACGATCAAGCCCGCAGAGTAGGAAGCAGGTAGGAAGACAACTTTGACAAGCAATGACATTGTCCGGCATTTGCCGGATCGTGAACGGAGCCACCTCAACATCGTTCGGAACGACGACGAGAGGCTCGGAGTAGCCCAATAATTGTCGGTATTTACTGCTGTCTATAGATAATGTTAATCCCAGGTGCATCCGGGAATTAGTATAAGCAGGAATATCGGGAACTTGCTTACATAGCAAGTATCCCATCGACATCCATAGACAATGAGCATTCTTGCTCGTTGCATCACATTAACTGCCCAAGTTTTACTTGGAATATCTTACCCCTGGTTATCTGTGTCCGCTCTGACAAGAATTACTTTCTACATCGACCAGATTTAATGGCAGTGACATGAACCGTGAATCCGACTAGTATTCGGATTCGATCGATATCACGGTAGTCGATCGCTCGCTCTTACCACCACCATCGACGACCACGATTCTTATGGCACGACCCAGGATCTGCAACCGACTTTGAGTTGTGGCGCAGTGTCAGGAAGACTGATTTTACATCGTCTTCTATGAACACGGAGACCGACTTTGCGTCGTCTCCATCCGGTCTAACTCTGACAAATGTCTGCGGGCTTGAAGAGCCCCGGCGGCCCCGCTGGACGCGTAAGCCCTCCAACGAGGCTGCAGACGATGATAACTATTACCAGCCCCAACGAAAAAGGCTTAGCAGCGCAGTTTAGAGAGGATTGTGCAGGACAAGTTGCTTCTCGTTCTGCCTGTGCAGGTGCGGCTTCTTTTAATCACATTTCCCACTTTATGCATCAGATTTTGTGTAGCTTTCCTCCAACATGGTGCAAATCGAGTGCTGTTCTCTTTCCCATTCACCACCGCCAACGACGCCGTTACGCCCTGCATTCTACCGTCATCGCCCACAACTTTTCTCTCGATTTCCTCTCTCTGCTGTCATTTTCGTGACAACTCCGGCTTGGTTTCGTCAGAACGCTGGATACGTGCGTATTTTCTTAACTTTTCTTACATGTTCTTGATCCGCTGCTTTAAGCCAGCGAACGACAAGAGAATGAGGTCGTACACGGAACGAACGCGCTCTGCAAAACCGAGGTTGGAATGGGATGATTCGTACCGCGAGCTGCCGCCTTTCTCTCCTCACACCGTGTACGGTGCGCCTGCTACTTTCTTCCTGCTCCCACGATTATCAATCCCCGACCACCAGTCGTACTTGAATCCGCCTCATCTTTATCATTCTTTTCTCTTTCCGGACGACTTGAGGCCAACAACCCGTAAGCCCTCTCAAGAGGCGGCACATTTCAGAAAGGACATCTGACTACGCTTTCGACGGCGACACGACTGGGTCAACGGCCATATGTCTGAAACAGTGGATGGGACTATCGCTAGGCACGCTGACTATGTGCGTATTTCCTGTCTGAAACATTTTTATTCTACCGCTTTTCTTCAGCTTCTATTGGCGCTCCGCAGTGTCTCTTTTCGCCGGTTGGACGACATTGGCACCATTCGTCCTCCTGCAGGTGGCGTCTTTTGGGCGCTAAGCTGTCGTCGCCCAGATCACGCTGTACAGTGTACTACTTCAGGACATGCGGAGAACAATGCTTTCGAACCGGGTATGACCACCGTGCATTTGCACAGTGTGTTGCCTTGGCGAAATATTTGTCTTTATCCTCTAGATCTACGCCACGGTGCATGAACTATTCACGCCTTGCACCATGCTCCTTGAAGAGCATCAAGGAAGCGCCGTGTATGAGCATGCATTACATCATCTCAAGCTAACTTGAAGCCATTGTCTTATGGACATGATCTTCAACACTGCTGAAGCCTATCGAGAGCGTCTTGATGCCTGAGCCCCATGCCTTGAGGCACCTCAAGGGTGTTGAGTTCCTATACACGCCTCAAGTGCCTCAAAGAAATGCCTCTGTCTTGAGGTGACTTGATGCTACAGGCTGTTTCCTGATGGTGGTGCTGCAGGAATTCCAACAATCCCTTGTGAGTCCGTCCAGGGCAATATCTTCTTTCTCAATGATCCTCGTGCCATTATCGCCAATGTACGTTCTCAAGTTCGAGCCTGCACAAGTCTTCTGAACACCGACACCTTTCACAGGACTGGGCAAACCCAACCACTCGAAAACACATTCATTTTTACCCCGAAATTCCCGAAGATGGCATTATCCGCGAAATCTGGCACGGCCAAAAGTGGCGGAACGACTTCGACCTGGATATGCTGAGTCCCATGTATGATGCCGGGCGCCTTGGTCATTTCTATGTCAACGAGTTGGCGCGCATGGCTGATGGTTCCTTTGTCATTCCCAAGCGATGGGTCACATTTCGTGGTTCTGTCTACGCAAACGCGCTTCCCGTTGTTATTGATGCTCAGGTATTGTTGTTGTCTGTATACCTTGCTGAGTCCTTATCGGTGACAGGGATTCGCATCTGTTCCCGATACAACTTTCACGCTTATCGCAGCATCAAAACTAACGACGAACTACCCGCAGCTCATATTTGAGAAGGCTATGCCTGTATGGAAACGTACGTGTTTCATTGTTGATGAAGGGACGTGCTCAACCTGCTTACAGCAGACAGCGAGATCGACTATCTCGCCGCCATGCATCAGGAAAATCACTTTGGCATCTGGTTGACTTAAGTATAGACCCTATTTTCTGGTTAACCCAAGGAGCTTGAGCTGCCCAAGAGAACTAAAAGTAACTTGTCATGACTCAGGAATTCTGTCTCTCCCCAAGTTGCTTCAACTCTTCTATAGTTAACTTAAGCATTGGCCCTTCATCCAGAGTTGTTACAAGTCTTCAGAAGTTTATTTGGGTATATACAATCCATGCAACCAGCCTTAGTCAACACAAGTTAACTTCAAAATACTTCAATTTAATAATATACACTACATGGTAGGCACTGGGAATGTGGCCGCGACCCCCGAAACTCAAGTCACTACTCCTCACCTGATCGCAGACACGGAGCCTACACCAGCCACTGCAGGCTGGTCATCATCATTACACCCTTCAAGCACCAACCATGACCTGTTGGTCCATGCCAAAGCCCGCCGTCGTCCTCCTGAAGCGCTGCTGCTCCGTCCCGGAGGCTTGTGCGATGGCGTCGCTCGTCAGGAGAGCAGAACACGATCAAGTCGTCCTCACGGCAAGGAAGCCGTTCTGGCGTGGCATGGATCCAAAATGAAAAGAAAACTAAGAAAAGCGCCATGAGTGAAGCCCACAAAAAGACCCTAAGCCGTATCACTGCACCTCGCCGGGGTGCTGTAGTAACAAGGTTGCGAGCACCACGGTGTTGAAGAAGGAGAACAGAGGGTCCTAGGAGTTCGCGGAAATGGTGAGAAGGAGATCCGTGGCATGGGTGGCCTGCAAGCGCATGATGTCGGATGAGGTTTCGTTAGCGAAGCAATATAACGTTAATGATTTGCCCATCACGCGGGTAACGCTCTTTCGCCGGTTTGGCGAGGGGGTGGTAGGATGGAAAAGATCGCGTCTAACACCTTCACAGCGCTCTGTTTTGTACGCGTAGTGCGCAGCCAGAAGATGCGTGTACTGGCACCCGGCAGCAACGACGCCGTATGTATCGAATCTACGGTGGATAGCGGATTGCCGTTGACAAATACGGCCCATAGAAGGTTTAGGGAAGCAAACAAGTTGGTTCTTGCCGTTGTCCCGGCCTACGCTAAAGCAAATCCGCTGTGGGTGTTCGTGTGGAGACGAGGTATGAGGAAAAGCTTCACAGCCATCGAATGAGGCGCTTGGGGCGCTCGGTGGTATTGTGCAGGTTGGCGGCAGAAGCGCTTCGGGTGGATATGATGTGGATCGACAAGGAGTGTGCAGAGGTGGCATCGGAGGAATTTGGAATGGAAATTCGGCCACCAATAGACGGGGTTCGCAGTGATTCTCCGCGCTGTATAGTGGCACGGAATAAGTTTGGGCTAGAATTGAATGCGAGAGAAGTCGAGAAAAACAAGAAGGAAAAGCACCTTGGTGAGAGGAATAAGCAGGAGCTCGTTCTGCCGCCTCTCTAGCTCTCCGAGTCCTAATTCCAAGTGCCAAAATTTAAGCCTAGCGTGTAGGCGTGGAGGAAGCGGGGCTTTCGAAAGGGCGACGGCGCCGAAACCAAACGTCTCCTGCATCTTGCGGGGGTGCTGCCTCGCCGGGGCTTACGCTGATTGTCGGCCATGGACAGCGGAATTAAAACAAGGTCAACAAAAGGAAATGCAGATGAAAGACTACGCACTAGTTTGGGCTGGACACGTCCGCGACGTCGTCCAGCTCGACTCCCAACTTGTTGCCTCTCTGTAAGGAAGGCGCAAACACGACGGCGCGGATTAACACAACCTCTTGATGCCCGACGTCGTCGTCCGAAAATGTCGTTACTCCATCATAGGCTTCGAATCGCTCCTCGTCGCAAGGCGTTTCCAGTCACCACTATTCGAAGCGGCACTATAGTCCGGAGAGAAACGAAAAAAAGAAAGTGAATAATGGAAAGAGAGCCACCGGAAAGAGAGCTACGGGACTCCTAGGATAGGACACAACACCTCATTGAGGTGCTGGTGGTAAGAAGTAGAGGCATGATCGTGTCCAAGCTGGCTCTGGAACTTGGTGGTCGTGGTTGGAGAGCGTTGCAGTCACGTTGACGGGAGGACGGGAGGAGAACTCGTTGTGAGCGAGAGGCGGGAGGATGGAGGCCTAAGGAGAAAAAGTTACGGTCAAATAATGGAAGGAATAGAATACGCACTGTGTCCACCACGCCTAGTCCCAACTCCTGGACTATTATGGATGCCTAATCCAATCCAGCCACTTGAATACAGCGCCGTCGTCCAATAGCGTTGCTTGCTCCGTCCCGGAGGCGTAGGCGCAGAATCTGCTCGCTGTAAGAACAGTACGGTAAAGTCGTCCTCCACACGGCTGCCGAAAGATCCAAAAAGCGCGTCGAAAAAAGTTGCTGCTCCGTACGATAACAAAAGGAAAAACACTAAACAGAGCCTCAGGAAGTCCTGGGATTCAGTGGGAGCACCTCGCGTTGAGGTGCTTGTGGTAAGAGGGTGAGAGATGATCGCATGAACTTGATCATCAGTCAGACTGAGATTTCGCAATGGTGATCAGATATAACTCTTTTGCGTCTTACTACGACTACAGCTCGCCATGGCAACATCTCTCTTCTAGAAATTTTCTGGATCCTCATCTCTTCTGCTTTTTACTGTGTCTTGTGTCTCTTGTGTCTGACCTCGGGATGCGCTGTCGAGCCACTTTGCTTTCGCTGCGGTTACTGCCTGGAACCCCTACTGGACGACAGACCTCCGCTGGCCGCCGAAGCCTCTGTCATTCCAGTCGACGTGGCCCCAAGCAAGTCCCAAGCCCCCCGATTAATTTTCCAAAGTCACAGAGCATGTCTTCGCGTCGTGCACCCGCGACACCAGCTGCAGCTAGTCATTCTGCGGAAAGATGCCTTTAACTGAGAGTACATGGCCGATGTGCATTAGTATGCCAGAAGATTATCGACGCCATGGGTGACGGGAATAGCTCTTCAGGTAAATTTGACGACACTAAGTCATTATGGCTTCTTGTACGGATTTGGTACGGATATATGCCCTCGTCGCTTGCTGTCAGTGTTTTAGCTTGCAGCGCGTCGTACTGCTCCTCTCGATGTTAAACCCCAACTGGTCGAACTCAACACCATTTCTTAGTTTCCACTACTGGAGTATGTGATTGCATCGGCGTACAACGCGTCGCTGATGCCGATCGACGTCTGACTTCAAGTAGTTGCCTATCATGCACGTCGACCGGCTCCGCGCAATTGCTCGGAGATGGTCGGCGGGCATGAATAAAGGATTTTCTTTAATAACGTGTATGGAACATTGAGGTGTCGATGGGCTGCAGAGCAATTTCCCGTTTATGGGAAACTCACCATGTAACACAGTATAGCACCTTGCTAACCAAGTTGATCAAAAGTGTTACTTGATCTCTTACCACCACCTCCGACGTCGTCTCATGACGGGCTGCCCACCCGTCAACATCAACAGCAGCTTCAATTTGACAGCCGGCCTATGTAGAGCCAGGCCGACCTTGAGCAGGGCTTTGTAGGCCGGCCGTCAAAATTGTAGCTAATCCGAACAGTGATCACGCTGTTCGGAAATTGTTGGACTTGCCTTCTTACCACGACCATCACCATCATGAGTCCCCGCTGCCGCGACCCTCCCACCCGCTATCGTTATTTCCGCGTTTCCTTCTCTGTCGTGCCCTGCACATCGCCTGCTAGACGTCGCGTAAGCTCTGGTCAAGAAGGCAGCAGCATATCGTTGCGCCGTGGACTTGAGAGAGGACTCGATGCCAAACGCTCTGTGGCAACACCGAGCCAGGTGTCATGAGGGCGAAGGGTGGGAGAATGGACCTGAAGTGGACGCTCCACCGTCTGCAAGCGGGCGGCGTCGCAGGGTGTGCGCTTGTTTCGAATTTTATTCTTCCTTACCTCTAATGGCATCTTTCTTTGAGCCCTCAAGCAACATACTATCTCACTTTGCCGCCACCTCCACCACTCCATACGCGCCACGTCAACTTTGCCACGTGCATGTTGGTTTTGGTCGATCGCGGGTTGAAAGTCCGATCATCTGCTCTCTCCTTTAACCACCATCTCTCCCCGGGAAACAGAACTGTTGGTGCGCATCCTTTTGAATTTTTCCTAACTGCATGCTACTAGGTGTAAACAGCACGAAGCGCGACGACGCCGACAAGGCCCTTATCCAACTGAAATGATGACGCGGCTTCACACAGTGACAGCGAAGACGAGCTCTTAAACCCACGATGATGTGTAGGGGACTTCCCACCATTGTCCTCCTGGTGTGTGGGTGTCGTCTCATTCCCTATGTAATACTGACCACTCGACAATACTTAGTACAGCACGTGTTGGTTGGGTTTAGTCCAGAGCGCAATCGCACCATTCTCTCTCTTCCTCTCACCATGACATACGGTGTGTTGTTTTTTCTCTACCAAATTCAGACAATTAGAGCAGTACTATACAGATGACTTGGAGCATGGCGGTAAGGATGGCTTGGGCACCGCAACAATGACGCCCCAAACTCGGTAATGAGGACGACTCGACCATGACGATGAGAATGACCCAACCATGGTGATGAGGACGACCTAAATAGGGACAGGTTTATGTGCATAGCGAGTGTGTCGCCATCATCTTCTCTATTTTTCAATGACTAACTCTTGTAAAGACCAATGGCCGACGCTCACAGATGAGATTTCTCGCTCTGCACTCTGGAGACTATGGTGACCAAGACAGGCTATGACAAAGAGGACACGTATGATCCGATAACTACGACAAGCATAACCCGAGCACTGCGACGAGGATGTCAAGCCGAGCACCGCGATGAAGACAACGACCTGAGCACTGCGACGAGGATGATGACCCGAGTTCCGCAACGAGGGCGATGACCAAAGCCCTGCGATGAAGATGACGATCACTGTGACGAGGACGAGGATCAGAGGACTGTCCCGAGAATGATGACCCGAGCTCTGCGCCGAGGACCTCTGTGACGAGACAATACCAGTAGCCATTAGAGTATCATAGTAAGGATGCCTTACTATGGATAGTTATTCGTAGTGTTTAGTTTTGATGCTCAATTGATACACATTTTTACCCTTTCTTGATCTGCATGTTGGAATATGAGGTGTTATAGGTAAGATTTCCTGATCCACCATGCATCTTGAGTATTGCCGCACTGCATAAAGGTAACATGGTGTAACTTAAGTATATTTAAGGCTAATTAGAGTTCACTATAACATAACTTAGGATGTGTCTGGATGACTTGAGTCATCTCAGGTTGACTTGAGGTTGACTTGAGAATGGGTCAGGGGTGGACTGTGTGTTTAGTTAACTTCACACCTTGTTAAACTTTTCCGCCCCAGGTTAACCATATGCCCTTAGGCAAACTGTAGTGAACCAGAAGATAATGGTACTTTTCCTGATGTGCCCAATTCCAAATGTGAACTTGCTGGCGGTGATCCGCTCTATGTGTCGTTCATCGACTACTTCGGCGATGATGTATCAGGGAACCGTTCGAAGTCGTGGAATAAGCACTGGAACGCCTATATGACTCATCGGAACCTCCCTCGGCAACTTCTTCAACAGGAATTTCACGTCCACTTCATCTCATCCTCACCAAACGCATCTATCACGGAACAGTATCTTGAGTTCAAGGCCATTGCTGAGTGTGTATCCATCTCATTTCGAAGTTGTCGTATCTGATAAAGACTCAGAGAGACTCATCGACAGCCCGTCAAAGTTCGTGATGCGAGTACAGATACAACGACTCGGTTCTGTATTACCGCGAATGCTGGGCCATCTGATAACCCCATGCAGGCTGAGATATCAGGAAGCATTGGTGGTAAAGGAAACTATCCCTGTCGGAAATGTGATGTCGGTGGTACACAGGCTGAGAAGCGTGAAGACGCTGGTTTCGAGGCGATGTTTGAGGTGTATACAAATATTGCCTTCTGTTTGTGATAACTAACAATTGCTTAGGGCGGTGTTCCACGCAGTAAGGAGCAGATCTTAGCCGAACTCGAAAACCAGGTCCGTCTCGCATGCGGCGGCGTTGCACAACCAATCAAGGACTCTCAAACCGGAACCGGAATTAAGGACATGTACACCCAGTACTGGATTGACACCCTTCTTCAACGGTACCATATGAGAAAGTCATCAGAAACGAATACGGCATCGGATGCAGAAATCTCGCAGGATCTTATACAGTGGGTTGTCGAGAATCGCGATAAGATCTACAGTGGGTTTCTAACAACAAAAGGTATAGTCATTCCCAGTACCTGCTGATTCTGTTGCTGGAACATCAATTCAGGTTTCGATCCCACACGCGATACTCCGGTAGAAATCTTACATACCATATTACTTGGCATTGTCAAGTATATTTGGCATTCGTCGCACACATCGTTCTCAGCTGCTCAAAAGAAGGTATATGCTATCCGACTGCAATCTACGAATACAGACGCGCTTTCCATTCACGCGATACGCTCCGGTTACATCATGCAGTATGCCGGGTCACTCATTGGGCGTCAATTCAAAACTCTGGTACAAACGAGCATCTTCCATATTCGCGATCTTGTCACTGACAAACAATTTGCCATACTGTACCATTTCGACCGTAGATTCACAGCTTGTGACCTGTGACCTCGTGAACTTGTTTGGTGCTAAGTTCACAAATGTCGAGCACCTGTGACCTCTGAAAAATAAGTTCACTCAAATTGCTAGACCAGCATGTAATATAGTTATTTTAGGGTACATTTGAGCTTATAACTCATAAGGACTACTAAATTAGAGGTAAATTCACAGTCTAAGAGGCATAGCCAGGTAGAATTTGATGGAACACGAAAAATTTGCTGAATAACGGCATTTTGGCCATTTTGTGACCATTTGGGGCTAGGTTCACAGCCCAAAGAAATCAGTGACATGCTTATGTAACAAGTTCATTTTGCGGGCTCGTGACCCGTGACGTGAACCTACGGTCGAAATAGGACAGTATGGCGAGCTGTCGGAGAGCTGTCCGCGCTGCTCTGGGTACCTGCAATTCACAATTTCAAAGAATACGTGGTGGGTTCAAGGTGGGTTTGCTGTCCTTGTAATGCTGTTTGTGGTCCTCATTGACTTTAATTCAAGGATGATTTAAAGACTGCTGTTGCAAACGTTCTGGATGCGTTCGCAGCACTGGATCCTACAAAGATCATCTCGAAGATCAAACTTCATCTTCTCACACATACCGTCGAAGATGTCACAGCTTTCGGACCGCTCGTTGGAGTTGCCACAGAGATCTTTGAATGCTTCAATGCTATCTTCCGCTTCTGTTCTATTCTTTCCAATCACCTTTCCCCGAGTCGCGATATCGCCCTTCAGTTGGCTGATCAAGAAGCCCTGAAGCATCGTTTAACAGGTGGTTGGTGGCTAAGCTCAACTGAACACGGTGGTTGGTCACATGCCGGACCTGGGGTTCGACGGTACTTTGAAGACCATGGCGTCCTTCAGCTCGGACTCATTGGGTGGTCAGGTAAAAAGGATCTCAAGCCTGGTAGGTTAGCCTGTTTGGCCATTCACACATAGCTTATTCAAGTATACAGGCACCGTCAAACTTGCTCCGTTACCGCGTACAGCACCGATACGCGTCGTCCTCCGCCTGGTTGATACCGATGCTAAAAAAGCTCTGAACTACGGCAACTACGATGCGCATGCTTTAGCACTGTATGGCCGGTACGCCGTATCAGAGTCATCGGAGGAATGCCTGGTGAATTCATGGGTATTTCTTAAATCTCCACTTGGCACTGTGCGTTTCCCTGATTAAGCTGCGTACTTTTGATACTAATCGAACACTAAAGGGTGACGAGGTCATTGTAGGACGGATTACCTGCATTCTAGCTCGCACACTGGAAGATGCTGAAAGCAATGCACCACGTCTACCGAGCGATCTTGTCTGTGTCGAGGTGTACCAGATTTCTACAACTCGAGACTCCAAATACGGCATGCCCGTTCTCACTCGGAGAAACGATGAAGTCACGTCTGTTATAGTTTCACCGAAGGTGAGTTTTCATGCGCCGTCCACAATTCCAGCTCTTACATTTTTCAGGACATCAAATTCAAGTTCAACGTGCAACACGACTGTGAGACAGCGAAGTGCGAGGCCACAGGCGAACGTCCCATCATGCAAGAACGGCGCCCATCCGGTCGCGTTGAAAACTTCATCATCCACGAGAATCTTGATCGCTACTTAATCAACACTCACGCATTTCACAATGCCGACCTGCTACGGGCAACCCTACCTCGTCATTTAACAGCGCCGATACCGTTACATGATGATCGAGCAGCCTATCACAAAGAACTAGCAAGCGACATGCGGAAGGCACACGGGGAGAAGAAGAAGGCAAAGGCAGCTAAAGCACTAGAGAAAGCCGCCGGAAATCCACGGACAGCTGCCCCAGCACCGAAGAAGACAACAACAACGAAGCGAAAGCGAGTAACCGTGAGGGCGGAGGATTCTGACGGGGACGATTACCGGCCTGCTCGACGTCAACGGACCGTAGCCTCCTCCTCCTCCTCGTTACCGTCGACGAGACCTCAGAGAGCTGTTCGCGCATCGTGGAGGACTGAACTAGAGAAGGAATTAGAGTCTGACGAGTACGATGATGATGCTCCCGGACCAGATGAGGATACAGACCTAGACGACATGGATTAGCACACTCACTGTATATGTCGGTACCTGTTTATTGCACACATTTTCAAACCCATCCATTAGGTGTACACATGTTACAAATATAATTTAAGATACATAGTTGGTATAAATCGAGAAAGGTGGATGACATGTATGTGCATGTCATACAGGGAGATTCATTATGGCAACTACTACATGGTAGGAAGAATGTGTAGAAGGTAGCCGCCATGTTGCAGCCAGGTGATCGATAAAGTCGCTGACACCACTATTCATATGTAGTCACGATGCCGCGATCTATGCTACACCTACATCGTCCCAGACGACCTGGAGGCAGCCTGGCCTCGACGTGAGCCACAGCAGTGACCTCTCATGGACGTTGGCTGAATAACTCACCTGAGATTCGCCTGTAGGACATTTGGCGGTGTAGTAGAATCATTTGAAGCCAGACTCGTAACTCGTTAAACCGAGTCGTTTATTTAACTCAAAGGCCGGCACCTGTTCAGACTCTCCTAGAAATTTCAGCCTTCCCTAATGGAAATAACGCTGTGGCCCTCCATCTTCCAAGAGACGTAACATAACCCGCGCCACGTTAGAGGGGCATCACAGCAATATGATCCTGAGCCGTCAGACCCCACATTATCACGTCCAATCTACTTTATCCGCTGTCCTAAACTTCAAGAGGTCAGCACCGTTAGCGGTACGCTCGGCAGTCCTCTAGGGCTCTTATTTACAGCAGCTCGCCACAAATGACACCAGCTTCCCGCGCCGCCGGTCCCACCAGCTTCCCCAGTCCCGTCAGTATTCCATCGCGTCACCAAGAGAAATATAACAGTGCCGCATTGTCACCAGTCCGAACCTCGCCTCGCATCAGAAGAAGAATAAAGCTACTCGCATTTCGAGAACAAAGCAGAAGGGGGCTGTCCCGCATTGTAATATAAACAATGTGTACACATTTGAACATTATCGCGGTGGTCGTAGTACTTCGCTGGGTTGGCATTCTCTAAACACCTGCATACGAGTAGTAAGAGTTCCCGCCAAAGAGCTAGTTATGCAGACAAACATACAGCCCCGAACGTGAAATGGCACGCTACAATCAATCAAGCGCATTCAACAACCCGAGCGTGCACTCACTCCTCGGCTTGATGTTACACTTGAATGGCGGCGTCCGACTTAAAACACTTTTCAGTCGAACCGTCAAAGAAACATAATCAACATAGAACCAACCTCAGTGTCCCAGACATCTGTGCCACATCGACTAGCTTGTCCGGGTCGCATTTCCTTATCTCGAAGACGGCTAGGGTCATGGCAATAGTGAGAAAGATGGACGCTTCGCTCATATAACGGCCTGTACGTCACCGTTACCATCAGCCGCCCGGGGGACGACAAAGACACTCACCAACACAAACACTCCTCCCAAACCCAAATACCACCTCCCTCGGATCCGGTTCTCTCAACCCCTCCACATCCAAAACCTCTCCGGTCCAAATACATCCAGGTTCACATACACCGCAGGATCGTGACACATCTGCCACAGATTTTGCAGCGCCACAGCTCCCTTCGGTATAAAATAACCCTCAGGACCATAAACGTCGTTCTCCTTGGCCACATGTGGGACACCACAAGGGAAAACGACGTGCCATCGCAATACCTCCCACAAGAGAGCTTCGATATACGGTAGTCGTCCTTGGTCGCGGTCGGCGAGGGTAGGTAGTCGGCCTAGCGCGTCGAGCTCGGCTTGGGCTTTTGCTCACACTTCGGGGTGCAGCATCATGGCTTTGAAGAAAGCTTCGATTGAAATGACGGTTGTATCAAAGCCAGCTGGAGCGGAATGAGTACAAATTACAAACGAACGAGACAAACCATACCTGTGTAGCGCAACGCGGCACTCCGCTTGATGACATCCTCGTCTTCGCCTGCTGTGAGATGCCTCGATACATACGAGGTCGGAGAATCGCCGCTCCACTAACAGACAACTTCAACTTTGATTTGAGTAACAAGGAGAGTAAACTTACTATCTGTTCTTTCACCCAATTTAAGGGCCATGTCGCGATATAGTCAACAGTCTGCGACAGTAAGCGAGGTGTTTTCTTGAACGGAGCTCCTGGCATCCAATAGGGTACGTGTCGTACTACAGCTCGGTTTCAGCCAGATATCAACGAAAAAGAATAGCACGTACCTATAGGAAATGTATGAACAAGAAACATAGCCGGTTCCAGAATTCCGCCGTAAAGGATAGGTAATTGATGTATACGCGCGCATGTGAAGGAGGTAGACGATGCGTGACACGCGGCCCTCCGTCGCAACGCGAACCTTCTGCATGCTTGCTTGGGAATCGTGTCAGCGACAGCGGAGAGCACATCAGCAGTTGGAGGATCTGGTCGCCACAGTCGGTCCTTGGATGTCTTACTGTTAGTACAGAACATCCTGAGCGAATCTGCCAACGTCTTGACATCGAAGGAAAGTCGAGAAGCCGTCGGCGCGTGAATGGATGAAACAAGATGTCGTCCGACACCTTTCATCGTGTTTGCGAGGAGCGGCTGCATCGCCGACATGAACAAGCGTTGAAGGCATTGAAGACACCCAATATGGCCGATGCCTCTGTAGGGATGGAATAGCAGCTGATGCCTGCGGTGAGGAGACAGGCCGCGGAGAAGAGGGTGCTGGAGTGGATGCGCGAAAAGAATCGAGCTATGCACGCAGCCTCGTGTAAGCGGCCGAGACGAAGATGGCATGGCCATTCAGTGGTGTGCCGACGACCTTGAGAACCGCCGCCTTAACCACCAGCGTTGGGGATATGCTACCCAGCACTCAGAGTATCTGGGCGCCCCCATCAGTCGTTGCCCCGAGCTGCGCGTACGTCTACCCATATGCGCGAGCAGCACCTAGCAAATCTTCATAAGCCACATTTTGGCAACTGTACGCGTCCATACCTGCCACATCTTCCCTATGTTTTCAGCTTTTCTCCAATCGTCTCTTTTCGCTCTCAGCGGTGTGGCCTGATTAAATGGCGCGATGCGTGCAGGTTGCCAATGGACAACAGTATGAGCCCTGAAAAGCAATTGTACGTCGTAGAATAATGATGATGATGATGATGATGATGGTGGTGGTGGTTGAGGTCAAAGCTGTATTTCCGAATTCGGCCGAAATGTTGATCTCTCAGTGATCCACGAAAATATGCTGTCCGTCTCTCTCAAATCTCTCATTGTACTGAGTTTAAATGCTTGCACCCAGCTTGTTCTGCTGGCTTGTCCAATGAGATTCTGACTTATTTCTCTTAGACTACAGTTGAATACCCCGGGAGAAACCTCATTGGTGTCACGTCCGTCTACTTGCTTTCGAATATCTGGCGCCCCTCTAGACCAATTTTACCAAGATAGTCCCCACATCATTGGCCATAGCGGAGCAGAACGTTGGCACTGAGTAGGCAACCCAATCGCTCTCAGCACAAACTCCCATGGCGGCGAATCTCATGGACACGGCAATTCAGTCAGGCTGAATGACCTGCGGTGTCATCGGCTCTGCATTCCACCTGTCTGTGGCGACTGTCAAGGTCGGTTCAGAAAAAACAACTTGTTCCAGAAAACCTCTCCAATGCGGAGATGGCAGGAGATGGCTCGCCTCTACACCTGACATGTGAGCTAATTCCCAGGTGAGTGGTAACTTGAAGCAAGGTGAGTCCTTCTACTTATAGACTGTATACTTCTCTCTTCGAGTCATCCTCGAATGAGTACTCACGCTGTCACAGAGATTCATGGCATAAAGAAAAGCCGTTGCACTCCTCCTGTGATGGAATCGGACAGAAAATGATGATGATGTGTCCCAATCGTGAGTTGAATAACCCTACGCATCCAAAATTAACATCATCATTCTCAGTCGAAACTGGATGATTCTACCTCGGCCACCCATTGCTGTCCACGACGGATATACCCGCATCCAACAACCACAGTACTGCTCCCCCCGGCGTCATCGTCCATGCCCTCGAAAGCGACGCCCTTGTAAACGTCGCTTTCTGGGAACGCGTCTGGGACGACGAGGGCTCCGGAAAAACCAAAGACTACGCTCTCTG
>QLPD01001624.1:1763-18561 GCA_003314085.1 Hymenopellis raphanipes | reverse complement strand
TCTTCTTGATGCCCTTCCAGTCCTTGTACTGGAAATGAGGAGTTTCCGTGCGAGGTATCCAATCCGAAGGTTTGTTTCCCTTATTCAAAGGATTTCCCAAACCTTGCTGCCATACTGCAGAAGCGCGAGGCTTAGTCGATGAAGACTCGGAACTTCCTTCACCAGCCATGGAGTCAGAGAGTACAGGAGTGACAAATGAGATGTATTCGTGAGGTGACAAGTAGTCGAAGATGATGGTAGGTTAAGATATGGTAACTTCTCGTGCGACCTTCCCAATGTGTCCACCAATGTTACGGATCTCGGGTATCTAGAGAGTAATTTGAGTAGTACGCGTTAGTATACGAAATGAGAAATGTTTGAATACGTACGCGTCACGATTGTTGAGGTCGGGAACACAGTCGTAGAGAAGCCTTAAGGTCTTGAGATCGAGTATTGTCCAGCACGCGGCTTGGACAGGATCGATGCGGGAAGACGCAGACACACGATGGTGGTTTAAGGGCAAGAGTAGATGGATTGCATGACATAAGAACAGGTAAAGTATATAAGGTAGCATGTACATAAGGGTCATAGACTAAACGGATCAACGAAGGATTAGATAGGCTAGGAGATGTCGGAGATGGTAAACTCGGTGGCTAGCTCGGAGAACATACGGCTAACTCGGGGAATTCGATATCCTCAACATGTACAATGCAATGTGGTTTTTTTCAGGAGCCCTTTTGAGTGCACGCACAGCCTTACTGCGCAGAATAATACAAGCGGCGGACATCGATGGAGAGCAGACCGTCTTGCCCAAATTTAGCGTGCACTTTCGACATGTCGATATCACGAGGGGGGAATGTGATCAACCACTCGTAATGACCTTCACAAAACGAAGTCAGCCTCAGACGGACCAAAATGAAAGAAAGGAAACACATACAGTCACTCTCCATATGCCAAGCATCCGCCACGACCTTCATCTTGTCGCCTTTGATTGCCGCAATCGTCACCATCTCGGGCTGGATGATATTGGGGAGGTGTACGTCCACTGTATACTTGAACGAGGACTCGTGTACCACCACGGGGGGCGCCTGGGATGGTAGGGGAGCGCGGCGCTGCCGTGCAAGAGGGGATATGGGGACGGGCCCGGATGCTAGAGCGGAGAGGGCGTCGGAGAGGGCTGGGGCTGTGATTGGGGGTGGGCGGAGGTAGCTGGCTAAGGGGGTGGAGCGTCCGGACGCGGATGCGGGAGAAGACGCGTTCTTTGTGGGCGCGGAGGGGGCGTTGGAGATGATGGTCACTTGGACGCGAGAGGTTGAAGAGGTTTCGGAGGCCATGGGATATGATGCGCTAGGTGGGTGGGGTGTGAGGTGCGGAATACTGCAGACGACAGAGAGAGCGAGAGCTTTAATAGTAGTATCGATGTGTTTGTTTGGCGCTTCACGCGTGATGTCCACCGAGGGGAAGGGTGGTCATTGTCATTGTCCCCCCGTCCACAGTCCACAGTCCACAGTCAAAGGACAATGGCCGACGTCCGATTTGGTCCGCACAAGTGTGAAGCCCCCATAATCGTGAGATGTTATTGAGTGGCGACGGTCAATTGCATTAGAGTGGCCTTTGACCGGCTCCGCCGTCGCGTCGAATGAGCTGCTGGCAAAACGTAACCCGGTAGTTTACCGCTTCACTGTGCACAGCTCCGAAGATGGTATTGCGTAGCGAGACTTCTTTGAAATTGGCGCAGTATCCGGGATGAATTAGAGCGTAGATCATGACCTCCCACTTCACGAGAGCGGGATCTCACGGTTAGCAAAATGACAAGGTTATGATTTGACTGACCGAGGGATATGGGGTTGACCCTCCAAGACGCCGGGGTTTAGCACGACAAACGTGCCCAGACACGTTTCCCGCCTGCGCTGTAGTTGTATACAGTTGATTTAGGTGAACTGGCCGCGAAAACTGTTCAGGACGTGCAAAGGAAGTCCTTCTTGAATTGGTGTTGAGAATTAATGGGGTCCAACTCACATCGAGCGCGCCCGCGCAACTTGTGCCCGTTGACAGAAGAGTATGATGATGGTGGAACAAGTTCAAGGTTTGTGCTTGCCCTTGAACAAGCTGCCTCGGCAGTCGGCCCGCGATCCGCATCTCTCCTTCTTGCTTCCATCATCATCATGGTCCAGTATAACTCTATATCTGCCTGGATAAATGTAGCCGGAGCACCTTTACCGGAGTACGGCTGTGAAGTGATAGCTGCTGAGGATAAAGTCATTTGTTGGGTACCCTCAGAGGCTGGCAAGGTCAGACTTCCAAGATAATGCTGCACCATTTGACTATACAACGACTCTGAGCAGGAATTCACAGTGAACGTAAAACATGAAAGATGTGCGCTGGACGTGGCGAGCTATGTCTACGTCGACGGGAAATATATAAGCGGGGGTTTCATAACGCCGTACTACAACGCGACGGGGAGGGACTCGATATGTGTGTCTGCATTGGCGACTTCTGCGACGACGGAGCGGAATCTGATGTTTGCTGGCCTGGATGTTACTGGTGCCTACAATCCATCTCTACTTCATCCTCTCGTGGTGCTTACTACCACCTCGCAGACGACGACAGTCTCTTGGGTTCGGACGTCTCGCCCGAACTAGGCGAAATCAAGGTAGAACACTGGCATGTTATGATGGGCCAGAAGATCCCGTTCCAGCCCCACCGGTATGAGGAAACGGGGCCCGTGCACGAACGATCGAAAAAGGCCATCTCGCATCGTACTCAGTGAGTCGTGCGTTCTTCGCGCGTACATGTTTCTGATGTCTATCTATTACTACTAGACTAGGCGCCTCCTCGTCTACGCGGATGTATACGCAACAGGTCGCTATCAAAGTAACGCGTCTATTGACCGTTATTTTTCGGTATCGACCATTAGGCGAGTACCGTTCATTTTATTTAAGGTATCTGAACAGTCACTCACTTGGCATGTGGTGTAGGCATGTTACAAGCTAACGGCATCGCTCCCCCTCCGGGGCCTGTTCCCTCGACGTCTTCTTCAGGATCTCGCAAACGTAGCCTCACGCCGGACGACGACGTGATTGACATCTCCGACGAGGACTCTGACGAGGACGCGGCGCGTATCGCGAAACTGGAGGTCAGAATGCATCCAAGTGTTTCTCGCCAGTTTGACTTTTGACTTTTTGCAGGCTGAGTTAAAACGATTGCGGAATGGGAAGAGGCCGAATAAGAAGGTGAAGCGCGAGAATGTTGTGAAGCAGGAGAAGCGGAAGAAGGTTGTGTTTGACCCAAGTGATGTTATTGATTTGACATGTGAGGTTTTGCACTTTCTGTCTCTTGCCAACTTCTCTTATCGACTTTTTAGGATGAATAGCATGCGATTGTAGTCATGCCTTTGTTACGACTGCTATTTACTGTAGGTTTAATTGGGTGCTCAGAAGTTAATCTCTATGTACAGCTAGCTTGTAAACTTGATATCTTGGATGGATGGATGTGTACACCTTATGTTAGTGATTATTTGTTTGGAGTTTCGCTCCAGTATATGAAGTGCTCCTCAAAGCAGTTTTCGTAGCGCGGCACCTATATTGTCTGAAGGATTCCCTGAGCAGAACAAGAGCAGAAGCAGAGCAATTATAGACTGCTCGGCACCCGGCCCGCGGTCCGAAGCTCTGCCTTTTTCCACCACCACCAGCATGGTCAAGTACCACTCCATATCCGTCTGGGTAAACGTGGAGGGCGTACCTCTGCCAGAGTACGGCGAAGAGGTAATCACGGCGGAAAATAAAGTGATTTGTTGGATACCCTCAGAGGCTGGCAAGGTATGCTCTTCTTACCAACCAACAACGAAACGCGCTGGAATGGTTTTTTTTTGTTTTTCAGGAATTCACAGTCAACGTAAGACACGAGCGCGCCACGCTTGATACTGGGAGCTACTTATATGTGGATGGGAAATTAGTGTCTGGACGCTCCCTCCCCTTTGGGTCGCAAGTTGACACCATCTCCATCGGATCCCTGGCAACGTCTGCTACGACCGCGAGGAGCCTTATGTTTGCTAGTCTTCAATTAACCGGTGCGTTTACTTATGCCCCCTCGCATTATTACGACTTATGAGGGACGTATAGACGACGACGGCCTCTTGGGATCCGCCGTCTCGAACGAGCTCGGCGAGATCAGAGTCGAACACTGGCATGTTATGCTCGGCGCATCGCTCCCGTTCACACCTACCGCATACACCGACACGGGCCTCGTCCACGAGCGTTCGAAAAAGGCTATATCGCACCGCACACGGTACGCTTACTACACCAGCCCGTCGCGTCGGGCGTCGACTGAACCGCCTTGCCAGGCTAGGGGCACCTAAAATCACGAGCTTGCAAACGCAGAGAGGGGCCACGAGAGTAGCGCGTCTGTTGACTGTGGTATTTCGGTATCGGCCGTTGGGTATTGACGTCTGTCTGTGAAGGCTTTTGAGGAGAAGTCTGATATCCCCTGTTTGTAGCGATGTTGAGAGCGAATGGGATTGCGCCTCCACCACAAGAACCACCTGCAGCCCCTTCGGGATCTAGGAAACGCGGGTTAGAGCCGGACGCGGATGTTGTTAACATTTCAGACGAAGACTCGGACGACGATGAATCTGCACGTATTGCGAAGCTTGAGGTGAGCACGCTACCTAGTTTGGTGGATTTTATTGTTGACACTCGTACAGGCTGAGCTGGAGCGGTTACGGAGCGCTAAAAAGTCGAATAAGAAGGTTAAGAGGGAGCAGGAGGAGGTAAAGAAGGAGAAGATTGTTTTGGACCCGAATGATGTTGTTGATTTGACATGTGCGTTTTCCTCGAGTGACTACGCTACCTATTGTTTACTGACGCGCTTTTATAGGACGAGGACGCGATGTGTATACCTCCTCTACTCTTTCTTGTGTTGCACTATTTATCCTCAGCATGTACCTTGGATTACGTGTCTGTATCGCATTGGCGGACCTTGTAACGGAATGGTGTGCTACGTGGCGTATGTATTCTGATATACCAGTATCTGTTGTCTGTCATTCCAAACAGGCAATGAAGACTCTTTTTGTCCGTTTTTGAGGTCCAAGCTCAATCGGACATCCGCGCCTTAATGGACTGATTCCCTCGCACTTGTCACCAACAGCATTTTGGAGTAGTTGTCGACGCAGACTGTCAGCTTCAAGGCGTCCTCGGCGCGATCAAAGGATTTGGCTCCAAGGATTTTGTTGTGAGCCAAAGCAAAGTATCTGTCGTACGTCCCCAGTGACGGCTCGAATTACCAACATGAGAGCCACTCAATCCAGTGTTTGCAAGCGCGCCAAACTGATCCGATATGGTGTAACGGCTAACATTGCCGCCTTTCACGCGGCAGCTCGGGGTTCGATTCCCCGTATCGGAAGTAGTACAGTGCTCGGACATTTTTTTTCTGCATGAATGCATGGCACCAGGCATACAACTTCCGAGGGAGTTGAGTAATTGTAAAGGAGACAGCACACTTTGTGTGCATCGACCTTGGTTCTCTTTTCCCCACCGCTTGATACGGAGGTGCGGATGTCCCTCGCACTTGTCATCACCAGTATTGTGTAGTATTTGTCGACGAAGAACGTCAACTCCAATGCGTCCACTGCGCAATGAAAAGGTTTGGCTTCAAGGATTTCGTTGTGAGGCAAAGCAAACTTTGTTGTGTAAGGTGATAATACAGTGTTGTTACCTAGCTAAGGGCATTTTCTATAGCAAAATCTGGAAAGAAAAGAAGGCGGTGAAGGAACGTAGTTATTGAGAGAAACATTTCACGGCGTGAACGCATGAGCTCTGTGATTACTGTGATCACTTCATGGGATGGGAAGAGCATGATCTTTATGCGAATCTGTCGTCTAACTAACTGTCTTTCCTAGCTCGACAACTACAGATAGCGGAGGTGACTCTAGCTTGCAAGGGTCTGATATATTGAACAAGCTTCAAAGGTAGAAGTCGTGGTCGGCATCCAGGTGCGTGACCTTGGCGATTGTCACACGTCTGCTTTCTGACCATCATCATCTCCTGCACCATTTGCAACAAATGTCTACTTCGTTCAACATGGAATGCTGCGCCTTCCCGTCGAACCAAAAAAAATATCAGCACCCAGAACTCGTTGGTAAACGAAGGAGCTATGTTTGGGATATGTAGGCTTCTTCAACGCTGTCTACAACAAAGGCTAAACCGTCCATAGCCAGTACGGAGTGCGGTCGTAACTTGTTACCTTTCTGTCTTCCAACGATACCAAGGCCCAGCCCGAACTCGCTGTGTCCTTCCCTTACTAGTCGAGGCTGTCGTACATTCGCTCCAGCTAGACGACTGTTGCGTGTCCACATCAAATGCTATATGAGTGTCTTTCTCTCATTGCTTGGCGGATGCGACTGGTCATATCTTGCTCGCTTCAGATACGCAGACTTTACTAGGTTCGGCTTCCCATGTCTGCTATTGCCGACATGAACTGACGGTTATTCAAACAGGCAGGAACTTCAGAGGCAGCCAGCAGCATTTTTTTGGATGCTGCATGAATCGCCCGAACCCATTCTCGTGGCACGAAGGCGACGGGTTACATGTCCGGCGGTTTGGTTCCGCCCTACTCCTTTGGAGCGCACATGTGCCGTATAGTTGCACGCTGTACAGACAAGCGGCAGTCGATTATGGCATACTTCGGCTCGACTATTCGATATCTCTCATCTGGCGGCCATTTATGCTGGGGGATCATCCGGGTGTTTCGAGCGTTGGCCTGTCGTGCCGGGCTGGGCTCGTCCATACGGAAATTCGGCCTTCATTCAGTCTGCGGTGCTACGGTTATTCAATGGTGAGGTTCTTTGACCATTCAAATTTCGATTGGTTAATGAAGTTGATAGCTTGTTGGCCCCCCGCAATGGCTAGAATGACCTGCCTGTGATACTAATCTTCCCTCGACGTCGTGCACAAGGGATTCGGATGTCGCCTCAGTTAAGTTGGGTGCGTTCGACGTCTCCGTCCTTAAGCTTGGGATAGACTGTAGGATCGTGACTTTCGGTTCTGCTTGTTCTGCAAGTGCCGTCTTTATAGGTTAGTGCGTATTTCACGCTTGTTGAAACTGCACCTAATGCATACTTCAGACTTTCGCTGCCGGGCACCCACACGATGCTCGGACACGTGTATCAAAATGCGATAAATGATGCTGGTCCGCTCGGCCGTAAAGAGACATGGCGCAAAGCGGGAGGACCTGCCATAGCCCCTTTGCTATAGCTCCATATCACCTGGCCTTCGCGCGGCCGGCGTGTCGCTTTCATCTGACCTCCGAAAGAGCTTCAGCACATGTCATATACGCGTCGTAAGAAAGCACTGCCGGCGGGCGTACGTCTTTGGGTTGTAAAGGAGACAGCACTCTTTTGGGCGTATGGACCTTGGTTCTCTTTTCCCGACCGCTTAATACGGATTCCTCGCCGAATTGGTGCGGATGTCCCTCGCACTTAGGTATCATCACTAGTATTGTACGCAGAACGTCAACAAATATTTGGCTCTTCTTCTGCCGGCCAGGGATTTCGTTGTGAGGCAAAGCGAAAAAGTATCTGTTGTCTAACTAACCGTCTTCGTAGCTGGACAACTATAGATGCTGGAGGGTCAGCTACTGGAAAGGTTCGAGAAATTACCTTGGAGGTGAATTTCGATGGCTGATCTGTTGCTTAGGCTAGTTTCGGGATGGGCCAGGATCTGTATTGGCAGGAGGAGGGAAACCGAGATATATACAACGAAGAAACGACTCATATCCGGGACGAAAACATATGTCCTCGGCGAGCTACAATATCGATTACAACCATGTTTAGGACGGGGTACCTAGTTATAGGTAGCCTTGCAGTAAATAGACACGAGGCGAATTGTGCAGCGAAACGTGCATAAATACAGGCTCCGGCATGATCAATCGGACCATTTACGCGGGAGGGAGATGTATGACCTGGCCTGACCTATAGTCGATTAAACGACCTTCGTCTGGTGCATGACAGACAATCCATCCGACTGCATCTGCTGGATTAAACCCGTTTCCGTTTCGGGTTGCGTCTCTGTGGGACTGGCGGAGTCTTTACGACGTCCCGCTTTAGGTCCATCACGTCTTGCAAGGACCGCGCCGCTTCGGAGGCATAGTCCCCAATCTCAGCTGCATGATCCACTGGTGCTTCAAATGTAGTGCGTGCGACCCAGTCACGTATGTTGATGCCCTCTGGCTCGGTATCAGGCGACGATGACCGGGATCTCTTCGAAGCGCGCTCAGAGTCGCTGCAGGATGTCGAGGTAGAGTACGTGAGCGATGGAGGAGGAGGAGGAGGAGAAATGGGAGGGAATCTTCGGTGAAGATTGCGGAGGGAACCTGGGCGGCCGAATTCGCCCTCGTAGCTCCCGGCGTAAAATTCGAAGCATGGTCGGGGTGCCCATGCTATGGAAATGCTGGTGAGTGTCCCGTAAAGTTTAGGATCCATGGTTTTGCGATAATCCCCGATAGCGTTAGAAGCATGTGCGATGACGAAGAAGGGATGAAGGTTGCAGGATACAATGGGAGGCGGCGTTTGGCTGAGGGCGGAAATCTTTTTCGTGGAAGGGTCGCGACCGAAGAGCGAAATTCCACTGGCTAGGGTGATAACACGGTATTGGTAGACGCCGAAAGGCATTTTCTTGAGAAGACTTGAGAAAGAGAATGAATTAAATAAAGAAATACGCTAACCTGAAGAAACATTTCACGATCTTCAAGTCGCGAACGTCCGTTGGATCGCTGAAGCTCCGCAAGAGCTGCGATGATTTCGTCGGATGGGAGAAGAATGATTTTGCCTGCCTTCAAAGCTGTCTTCATGGAAGGTTGAACTGTTCTTATGGGTGAGTACTGGTCAGAACCAAAACGTAAAGGCTTACCACGGACGTGGTTTGCAGATCCTTTCAAGTAGGGGTTCAGCTCGCCTCGCTTCAGGCCCCAGCAACATTCGTAGTTATCGAGCTACAGATACTGTTAGTAAATGAATACATGAGCCCTATCGCGACTGACGAAGAGATCTTTGGATGGCAGAAGAGTTAAGTCTTTTGGTGAAGCAAACGACGCTCTGGTGCTGATATTCTGTGGCAGTGATACCATGATGCTGGTGGTGATAGGTATAGCGGGCGTGGCAAGTGATGGGTGGAGTGGTAGGTGATGGGTGGAGGAAGCAGGCCGCGATTTGATCACAAAGGAGCGGTCATGTGATGTTTGGTCGTGCTTGTCGGTCTTTCCACTTCCGGCTGTCAATCCATTCTCATTCCAATTTCCCATTGTCCAGCAGCCCGTCATTGTTAACGTCGATATCTAGGGTAATGTGGCCGTCTACTGCTGTTACCATTTTAGGCACTGCTATTGTTCGTCACGGGATTTGTCGACTATTGTATAAAGCGTTCGATGCAGTCTGAAGTGGGCGACATCTACCGCTTCTTCTGTTCTCTCTGTGGTGCGGGCGCCACACTCCGATGGCTCGGGGAAAGCGCCCACGTCAAAGTAAACAGAGTGAGCCTGCTCCTCGCACGCCTCCGCGTCGGACGAAACGAAAACAATACGATCCTGCCTACACCCCAAGTCAAGACGCGACACCGCAGCCCACGACAAGCGACTATCAATCTCCCAATCGCAACATAGCTTGGAAGGAGGATATCAAACCAGAAGCGAAGAAAGCCGTCATCGATGCGTCCCCGTGTCATGATGCATGCCTAGTCTGTCAAATTGCGAACAAGTACGGCAAGACGACGTGCGCTGCTCACCTCATAGACAAAGGCATGGCCGGCTTCGAAGATCTGGTCTGCTACTTGAACAAGCTTCTGTGTTTTTAATGCTGACTTGAACCCTCTCTAGATCGTAGCATTAGAGTATCATTGGGGCATGCGACCTGGTTCATTTCGATTATTTCTTCATTCGCGCTACAACGTCATTATCCGTCCGTACCTTCCCTTTACGGAATTCGGGAGTAGCTAACGTCCTTCAGTATGTCTCATTCACCACAATTGGCTCGACGAACGCATCATCATGCTTTTTCCGGCGCATGAGTACATTGTGAAAATGGAGCAGTTTAAGAAGCGCACCATGAAGAAAAGACGAAAACAACCGGCTCTTCAGGTAAATCGAAACCGTTGCTTGTCTCGAGTTCGAGTAACCACCGTCCCTGTAGTACATCGAAAATGGTCCCATCCGGGAATGCACCCTGGTTTTCTGCGACCCCGAAGAGGGCGACGAGTTTATCCGCCACAGCATCTATCGTCAAGAGGATGGAACGTGGAAGAATGGTCCAGATGAGGAGCGCCAAGTGTACAAGGCGCCCTTCACGGACGACGAACTTACATCCATAGCCACTCACGCCAACCCCTTCTTGCTCGCCTGGAATGCCGGAAGGAAGCTTGATGAATTCCCTGCCGAGAAGCTCGCCTCGCTTCCCTCCACCATTATCGACGATGCGAAACGGATCCTCAGGCTTTATCGATCGTGGTCGACGACAGTTGGCGTTCCTAAGAAGCTGCTGGCACCATCTCCGTCGCCTCTAGCCTTGACCCCCGTACTCCCGGCCTCCAACGCGGCCACCTTGAAGCGCAAAGCCCGTGAAGAGTCGCCCTCCGAGGCGGCGGCTGAGCGCAAACGGCGAAAGACCAAGTCAACGAGTACTCGGGCTTAACTTGAGGAATGACTGGGCGATTCAAACTTCAACTTCTTCTTTCTCATGATAACGAAATTACATGTATTTGTGTTTTACTACCTATCCTACCACAATCTTTGTATTTCCTCCTACACTGAAACAATCAATTCATACATCTGACGGTTTTTGTTACTCAGAAGCGCCATAGTCGTGTAAAAGTTGAAATGGCCACCGGCAGAACTCGGGGGAGACCCGCTTCAAAGTAATGAGGATACAGTATACCTTTTTGTCCCGCCATTCATTGCAAAGTCCAATGTTCAGATGCATGAGTTACAGTAGATGATTTTTGGACCAACAGGAAAGCATTGTGGCAATGAAATGACTTCGAAGGTTTCAGCTTCACTCTCAATTCAGTACGCCACATAGTAACTCCGATATGGTGTAACGGCTAACATTGCCGCCTTTAACGCAGAAGCTCGGGGTGCGATTCCCCGTATCGGAAGTGAGCCAGGCTTCTTCGCTCTACGGGACACTTTTTTTCTGTATGAGTATTCAACAGCGCAAATGACTTCCGCGGCCGACGGCCGTTGAGAAATCTCTCACGGTTCCGGCCATCCTTGTTGAAACTGCAGCTTGCTTACTTACTTACCACCGCCAGCTACCCACACGACAGTGCTCGGACATGTATCAAGATGCTGTCGCAACAAGGTGTGGCGCAAACCCGGAGGACCGTTCATAGCCCTTTGACGCCATATCACCTGGCCTTTGTCTGACCTCTGGAAAAGTTTCAGCAGGTGTCAGCATATACGCGTCGTAGGAATCACCGCCGGAGGGCGTACGTCGTGTTGTAAAGGAGACAACGCGCTTTGGGGTGGGGAGTATAGAGCTTGGTTCTCTTTTCCCGACCGCTTGATACGGATTCCTCCCGGAATTGGTGCGGATGTCCCTCGCACTTATCATGACCAGTATTGTACGCAAAAACGTCAACTGCGCGATTTCAAATATTTGTTACCTAACTGAGGGCATTTCTCTAGGAAAGAAAGGAAGTCGGCGAAGGAAAGTAGCCATCGAGAGAAGCGTTTCACGATCCTCGAGGCGTGAACGTGTGAGCAGCCTGGAGCAGTCTGAAGCCCCGGGAGAAATATGATCTTTATGTAAATGTGTTGTCTAACTAAGCATCTTAGTAGCGCAACAACGACAGATAGTGGAGGTGACTCTAGAGGCCCCGGGACACTCACGCCAATGTTTGTCCCCACTTAGCAGATTTGAGGGAGCGAAAAAATCGATTTCACTGTCCCATTTTAGCAGATTTGAGGCCCAAAACTCGATAACACTGTCCCAAGTTAGCAGATTTGAGGACCACGGACGCTGACCGCCGTTGATGGGCCACTGGCAGGATGGTGTCTGGAGGCACTCTGGAGGTGAAGAAGATGGTTGGAGCCCCCGAAACGCGCTCCTACCGGTGAAAATCACGCTCCTGTGCTGCCGAACGAAAATTTGGGACATTTTCGCCTCAGAAGAGCAAAAATGTGAGCAAAATATCACGTGAATGTCACGGATTGTCACAATCACTGTCCGCTTTAGCAGATTTGAGGCTTGAAAAGTTGCAGATTTGAGGCCGATTTCGAGCAGATTTTGGGGACAAACATTGGCGTGAGTGTCCCGGGGCCTGACTCTAGCTTGCAAGGGTCCGACGTATTGAACGAAACGGTACCATGAATTAAAGAATGCTCAGGCGATTGGGAATCACTTTCAAAGACTCAGCGCGGACATTCGCTGCCGAAGGAGAACAAGAGCGCAGATTCTCAGAGTCAATCTATAAAATTTCAATGAGTGATTTGTATTCGACATACCTGGAGGGAACCACCCAAGAGAAATCATCGTGGGGGCCGGCGTCCAGGCGCGTGACCGTGGCGATCGTCACACTTCTGCTTTCTGACCATCACCGTCTCCTGCACCATTTTGGATAAATGTCTATTTCGTCCAACACGGAAATGGCTGCCCCTTCCCGTAGATAAAAAATCAAATCATATCGGCACTCAGAAGCCGTTGGTAAACGGAATGGAAGAAGGAGCGATGTTTGGGATAGGTACGCTTCTTGTTTTGTCACCTTTTTCCATTTGATTGTTATGAGCTTATTGGTCTTATAGTGTCGCGAAATTTGCTACGATAACACAACCTTCCGCGACTTTGTCTCACTGTCTAAGACTAAAATTCGACCTGACGCGTTTACTGTAATCGACTGCATTGATTCGTGGACGCTGCCTGATGGAAGGACGTGGTGTAAATTTATCTTCTTGGGACGCGGCTGGGTTCGTTCGATCATTTCGCTGTCTACAACAAAGGCTCAACGGACCATAGCCAGTAGGGAATCCATTACTGTGACTTATCCCTTCTGTCTTCCTCCGACACCAAGGCCGAGCCCAAACTCGCTGTGTCCTTGCATTGCGAGCCGAGGCAGTTGTATATTCGCTGCAGCCAGACGACTGTTGCCTGTCCACATCGCTTGCACCCAAATGCTCTCGACGAGTGTCTTTCCCTCATTGCTTGGCGGATACAGTTGGTCATATCTTGCCCGCGTCAGATACGCAGACTTTACTAGGTTCGGCTTCCCATGTCTGCTATTGGCATCGAGAAGTAACGGTTATTCAAACAGGCAGGAACTCCGGGGGCAGCCAGCAGCACTTGGTTGGATGCTGCATGAATCGCCTGAACGCATTCCCGTGGCGCGAAGGCGACGGGTTACAGTTCGGTTCCGCCCTACTCGTTTGGAGCGTACCCATATTCGTATGTGCCGGGTAGTTGCACGCTGTATGGATCAGTGGCGGTCGTTCCGCCCGGCTATTCTATATCTCTTATCTGCCGGCCATTTCTGCTGGGGATCATCCAGTTGTTCGGAGCGTTGACCTGTCGTGGCGGGCTGGGCTCGCCCATACGGAATTTGGCCTTATTCGGTCTGTAGTGATAGGGTTATTTAATGGTGAGGTTCTTTGACCATTCAAATTTTCGATTGGTTAATGAAGTTAATAGTCGTCGGCTTCCGCAATTACTAGAATGTCCTGTCTTTGTGTTATGAATCTTCCCTACGTGGTGCATTCGGGCGTCGCCTTAGTTAAGGCCTTTCAAGACTGGGATAGACTGTAGGATTTGTGACTTTTCGGTTCTGCTCTCTGTAAGTGACGTCTTTATCGGTTAGTGCGCAGTTGTTGAAACTGCAGCTTGCTCATGCAAGTCATACTGCAGACTTTCGCTGCCGGCCACCCACACGATGCCCGGACACGTAAGAGTATGTATCAAGATGCGATGAATGATGCTGGTTGGCTTGGTCGCTAACAGGCATGGCGCAAAGCGCCTGCCCATAGCCCCTTTGCTATAACTCCATATCATCTGGCCGGCGTGTCGCTTTCGCCTGATCGCTGAAAGAGTTTCACATATGCGTCGTACTGCGCGAGTACATACGTCTTCGTCCCGTACACAGGAGACAGTTACTCGTGGACACGCCTTTGGGCGTATGGAGCTTTCTGTTCTTTTCCCGACCGCTTGATACAGCTTCCTCGCCGAATGAGGATGACTACCCTCAGTAGATCGGACAGGTGGCAGAATAACCGGTGTTCAACGTTCAACCACTAACTTCCACCTTCTCCGCGACCCCTAGGCGCCAGCGATCTGACAGAGAAGGCCCCATCGACATCAGCGGTCGCTTATTCAGGACGCGCTGGCGCAGCGTGTCCAAATCGGTATAAAGGACTCCCTGCGCTCGGCGGTTTCTTTCAAACCCAACCCCACATCATCCATCACCTCGGCACACACACTCTCTTTACCATGCCTTCCTTTGCGCAGACTCTCGTCGTCCTCCTCGTCGGTGCCTCAGCCTTCGCTAGTCCAATCTACGTAGTTACGAGAGAGGTATACTACCATGCCACTGTCATCCCGGCCATCTTGCTTACGCGTCATTCTTAGAGCGACATGGCTGGTCTCCGCATCAAGTGGGGCCTCAGCACGAGGAGCACGGCCGGCTGCGCCAATAACATGAACTGTGTCCGCGATGCTCCTCCCGCCGCCGTCGATGATAGCGTTGGCGTCGCCGCCGCCGCGGACGACGCCCCTGCTGCCCCGGTCGAGAAGAGGACTGAAGGCCCCACCGCACCCGCTGATGAGCAGGGTGGCGAGGAGCCCGCCGCGGCGGCCGACGATGCGTCTGCCTCGATCAAGAAGAAGAGGGTTAATGTCCCTGTGGTTGGGCCCATCGCCTCAGCCGATACTGGTCCGGTTGGTCCCGCCGCCGCCGCAGACGACGCTCCTGCTGTCCCGGTCGAGAAGAAGAGGACTGATGACGTTGATGGCCCCACCGCACCCGCTGATGAGCTGGGTGGCGATGCTCCCGCCGCCGCGGCCGACGATATTTCTGCCGTGGTCGAAGTAGACTAGTTAAGTGGAGGAGGGGAGGGGGAGTCCGACGATGGTTCCCCCGTGGATGTTCTTTAAAAGATCAGTAATAAGTATAAATATATACGCGCGCGAGATCTGTGGTATGGCAAAATATATTTCTCGGCAGACCTGTAGTCCGCGCGTTGGTCCCGATGGGCAGTGAGATTTTGAACGAACCGATACATTCCTCGAACGACATGTCAGTTTCGGGGCGTCTCTACTTTCTCTGGTTTTCTGCACATCAGAACTCGTTCGGAGTAAAGAGATCTTGGGATGGCAGAAAATCTTTTGGTTCTGATGTTTTGTGGCAGTAACAGTTGTATGATGCTAGTGATGATACGTGCAGCCGGCGTGAGTGGAGGAAGCAGGCCCTATAGATTGAAGTGAATGTTCTTGTCGATGTTGAGGCTCTTCCTTTGTGCTCGTGGATCTCAGCATGCATTAAGGCATGGCTGATGTTGACAGTTCACTGCAGGTGGGTGGATCAGGGCAGTACTAAATATCAAGCAGTGGATTTCAGCATGCGTTGTGCACCTTGTTTACTGTCTATTCTTACTTCGTCATAACAAAACCCTCGCATAAAGTAATGGCGACCAGATAATGCTGAGAGATGTTAAGTGTGGCGTACAAGTATGTGTATACACCCTAAGCTGTCCGATATGGTGTAACGGCTAACATTGCCGCCTTTCATTCGTTTACAATAGAGCTCCGCGGCAGCTCGGGGTTCGATTCCCCGTATCGGAAGTCCATATCTGAATCCTCATTCCTGTTTTTAAGCATGTGTACACTGATTTCAATTTTGCAGCAGTTTAGAAATTCCAATCTGATGAGCCAGGGAAACAAGATGGTAGCCAAGTGCCAGCCGCCGAAGGCGAGGGCCTCCGACAACCGCGTGTGAGATTGAGAACTCGTAGGGTAAGAGGTACATGTATGCTAAGTACAGTAAGGGCGGGCGATGACGAAATACACTGGTGCAAGATAATAAGAACAGCACGAAAAAACATCAAGAATAACAACACACCTGGTGGGGGGTAGTAAGAACTGGGAGTATGAGAAAATCTCCCAGTCTGCCTAAGCGCCCCACCAGGACAAGAAGAGCGATCGCGCGCAAAACGGAGTGATGCGCCACCGCGCATGCACGGTGACGCATACCAAGACCGAGAAACGCGTCACCGAGGGTGAACGCGCAAACAAAATGCCGAAGGCTCGCTACCGAGGGTAAGCGAAGAAAAAGAACGCCGAAGGCGGAGAAGTTCACCTAGTTCGTTAAGATACCCGGTGGGCAACGAACCAGGAATACGACGTTCTAAGTAGAGCAAGGCACGAGTGGTAAGTACTTGCAGGTATCTGCAAGTATCGTCATCACCCGGGTGGTGCCGCACCCGGCACCTGCACACCCGGCACTTGCTAACACCCGGGTGGTGCACGGGTGGCAAGTACGGGGTTGGCGAGGCAAGTATTTGGGGCAAGTACTTGCCTAATACTTGCTTCAAGGCTAACATATATTTTTAAAGATTTTTCATAATTTATTTGAGCTCAAATGAGCCCAACGTCGTTGAGAAACGACATCCGCGAGAATTTCTTGCCCGGACCGAGATCGCCGATGGCACCGGCAGTTCCCGGATAAGGATCGATCGTGTCCGATCTTTTCTCTTGCCCTCTACCACCACGAGCACGACGTCCGCGTCGTGCTCCCTGGCCCCAGAACTTATTCTGGGGCTTCTTATACTTCTTTTTCCTCTTGTGACTTGCTTT
>QLPD01001623.1:0-14835 GCA_003314085.1 Hymenopellis raphanipes | reverse complement strand
TCTGTCCCGGCAACCGAATATAATATGTCTCACTACGTAGAATGCCACCTCCCGCCGACCTTCCAGTCCTATTTCCTCGTCGCCAACATACATGTGTGGCTCCTCGCCGCACGGCTCCGCGCCCTCCCCAATAAAGCCTCCGTGCAGACGCTCGTGGACCACTTTTTCATCGACATTGAGGACAGAATTCGTATGATCCTGCGTCCGCCGCCGCGCCCTGTAGAGCCCTACACCATTGTGACGACATTCTACCCCGAGCCTGTGCCCGCGCCCAAGACGAACAAGGCGCCCGAGACGCTCGTGACGCGCCAGATGAAGGTCTTCCGCGACCAGTGGCAGGGCATGTGGGTCAGCTTGGACTATGGGCTCGTAGCGGGCGACGAGCACCTCTCTGCTGCGCTGTGGCGGAACCTGTTGGGCGCGAGAGGCGCGCATGGGATTAGTCCCCCGCCTACGGCGGCTGATCCGTTTCCCGAAAGGAAAGTAGCGGGTGGTGCGGCGTTGGCGAGTCAGGGTGCCCCGCCCTCGCCCATACCGTTTGAGGCGTACCCTGCGTTTCCGGAGCTTGCTTTGGCGCTTACGCGGTATATACGACGGGAGCTGAAGCGGCTTGAGAGTCTCCCGGACTCTGTTTTTCTTGAGGACAGTATCACCACGATGTGTCGCAAGGTAGCGCAGTGGGGTCCTATTCCTTATCCAGACCCACTGCGCGATGGAGAGGAGTGGCCGAGGACGGAGGCGGAAAAGAGTCAGACGAGGGATTTGCTCTTGTTGGATGGTGCGGTACCGCCAAAACCGGAGGATAAGTATTCAAAGGTGGATATTGAAAAGGATTTGAACGTGTTCAAGTCTGCTATTAAAAAGTAGTGGTAGGTAGTAGTACAACACAATTCAAAAATGTTATTGTGATTCATCAATCTACATTGCACTAGTTAATCCTCGTCGCTCCCCTCTGCATCGTGATCACCATCCGTCTGTGCAGCGAGATGGAACTCGACCAAGCCCGTTGTTCTCGGTGGTGGCGGATTGTCCCTCTTCCGTCTTCGCTTCACAACATTGGTGACGGCGGCAACGTTTAGTGCAGCTGTGAGACTATGAGCATGCTGTGGCGGAGCTGGCGCTGGAGGTGGGAGGAAACGAGATGATGTGGATGGGGTTCCTGTGCGTATGACACGAGACGATGAAGGTGTAGGCGGCGCGATGACGCGTGGAGTGGGCTCTCTACGCTCGGCAGCGGCGGCGAGAACGTCGAGCATACTACCACCTCCTCCTCCGCCGGATATGCGTCTGCGTTTTGGAGCTTGATTCATCTCGTCTTGGGACATGGCAGCTGCTGCGCTGACTAGTCTGTCGAGAGGCGTTTTGCGGGAGGTACGAGGGGAAGGGGCTTGACGGGAGGTGGACGGTCTGGGTTCGCGGTAGTGGGTGGAGGATGAGGTCGTCTTTGCGCGTGTTGTCTTCTTCTTGCCTCCGTTACTGGTAGTGTTGGCTACACGGTCTCGTCCCAGTCGGCGGGCGGCGAGGAGGATGTGCTCGATACGCGCATCGGCGCTGTATGCGTCTATTTTGCGTTTTGGGGAGACGGGGGCAGGTGTTGCGCGCCTGTCGTAGTAGTTGACTGTCCGCGGGCGTTCGGGGGCGGGGACGACGTAGGAGGGGTAGTATTTGGATGTTGAGGTCTGGGGGGCGGGTGTGGGAGTGGTTGGGAGGAGAAGAAGGGGTTTGAGCTCTGAGAGCTCGTGCTCTAGCGCTGCGAGGCGTGCCAGGGCGTCGTTCAACTACAACGCATATGAGCATGGTATGGGAAAACAGATAACTACCAACCTTGGCAGTCTTTCCTCGTACTTCGCCCTCTAACAGGCCATTCCTTCGTTCTAGTTCTTCCTTGTCAATGGTGCTGCTACTTGTGGGCCGTCTCCGAATGAGGGCTTCTGCACTCCGTTCCCAGCCTTCCCGTTCGCCGTCCCATCGTGCTCTCTCCTCTTCGATGGTATGTGCAAGTAGATCCCGTTGAGTAGCCAGCGACGATATGACGGTCGCTTGCGTCGTCAACTGCGATCGCAGCGTCGTCAGCAAGTTCACTATCTGCCTTGCTCGTCAACCCTCAGACCGACGATGACTGAAATGAGGGGCGCACCTCTGGCGGATATCCATCCATGTTTTCTTCGTCGTCGTCGTGTTCTCTTTCTTTGCCTTTAGTAGACTCCATGGCCGACAGGGATCAAGAGAGCGTGGACACCCCAAACACAGACATACAGCGGGCAAAACGCGTGTGTCACGTGCCGGGCCGGTAATCCTTGCACTCGACCACCACCACCACCATTCGGCTGTTTACTGCCCTCCGGGCGACCGTCAATGCTCTATTCCATCCTCAGATGACGACTGTAAAAAAGCCAACTGGATACGACTTTTACCGCGACGTATTAAAGAGTCCGAAATATGTTGTGGCGCCCATGGTAGATCAGAGCGAGCTGGTACGTTTCTTCACTCCTCAGAGGCACTTCATGAAACAGCGTAGTGTAGGCTTGGAGGGTGCTGTCCAGGAGATATGGAGCCCAGGTAAGCTTTTACCGTACACCTATCGTCAAACTCTGACCGAGTATCTAGCTGATATACACGCCCATGATCAATGCAAAGGTTCGTTTGCTCGTACTCTTTTCACTAGATTTTAATCTCGTGCGCAGATGTTTGCAGATAATACTGCCGTCGCCAATCGCAGGAAATACTTTGACATTGCCTCGGGCGAGGAAGGCAACCCTACCATGGATCGACCTCTGCTAGTGCAGTTCTGCGCCAACGACCCAGAAAAACTCCTTGCGTCCGCCCTCGTCGTCCAAGACCACTGCGACGGCATCGACATCAACCTCGGCTGTCCCCAAGATATCGCAAAAAAGGGCAAATACGGCGCATTCCTCCAAGATGACTGGGATCTCATCTACAAACTCAGTGCGTATCCCTTCCCCATCTCTTCCTGTTCCCTTAACCAACCCTTTGATACAGTCAACATTCTCCACGTCAACCTCAAAGTCCCCGTCACAGCCAAATTCCGCGTATTTCCCAGCGTAGAAAAGACCGTCGAGTACGCCAAGATGCTCGAGCGCGCCGGCGCCCAGATCCTCACCTGCCACGGCCGCATACGCGAGCAACGCGGCGTAAACTCTGGCCTCGCCGACTGGTCCCAGATCCGCGCCGTCAAAGCCGCCGTATCCATACCCGTATTCGCCAACGGCAACATCCTCTTTCCCAGCGACATCGCGCGCTGTCTCGCCGAGACCGCCTGCGACGGCGTCATGTCCGCCGAGGGACAGCTCTACAATCCCGCCTTGTTCCAAGCACCAGAGAGCGATGCCCCGCTCGTCGACCAGCACCTGTTCCATGTGGACCTCGCGCTGGAGTATCTCGATATATGTCAGTCCCTAAAGACGCATACGCCGCTGAGCGCGATAAAGGGGCATCTGTTTAAGATTATGCGGCCGGGGCTGACGCGGGAGACGGATTTGCGGGAGAAGCTGGGGAAGGCGAAGATTGAGAAGGACGGGGATTGGGGCAAGGGCGGGTTGAAGCCGTATGTGGATGTGTGTTTGGAGATGAAGGAGCGGATGATGAAGGCGAAGGAGGAGTATGAGGGAGAGGTGAGGATTGATGGGGAGACGGGGCTTCCGGTGTTGCCGTGTTGGTTGGCGCAGCCGTATTTTAGGCCTGTGCCGGTGAAAACGAAAGGTACGTACGAGGGATTTCGTTTTTGGATGTGTGTTAACGTGTTGAGTAGCTCCTTCAAATGTGGTGGTGGAGAAGCGCGCTGGGGATGAGTTGGAGGAGGAGAGGGATGGTGGTGGGAAATTGAAAAGGGTGAAGTTGATGCCTGAGGCTGTGGCGCTTGCTGCTTAGATGGTGTACTACGAAGGTGATAATATGATGCTCTGATAGAGGATGTTGTAGAGATACATGGGAAGACGAGGCAGCCTTTCCACGACGAGTGGCCGGGATCTCCATCACGTTGAGGTGCCGTCCGTTAAAAAACGACGGTAGCTTCAGAGAGGAGTGGCTTTGAGGAGCCAGTGTAGAACGTCGAGGAAGCACAAGGTCATTTCTCAGTGAACATCGCTAGCTTGCTTCACTGCTGTGGGTGTACTCTCCCTATTGCCTTGCACTCATCTAGGTTTTCGATTCTGTACTACAAAACATGCAAGCCACGGCACGGTCGGCCTTCCAACTTGCAAGCTCCCTTCCTCCCAGTGCTCTCGTGGGTTGGTCTCATGCTCTCAGTCAATTCTTTTCGGCCCCGCCACTCAAACTCAAAGTAACCACTGCGAGAATTGTCCGACATCTAGCCCGCGAAGACGAAGTTCTCAGGACTCGCTCAAAGACCATGTTCGTGTTATTGGGATGCATGGTGTGGGTACGAGCCCGGAGCCACGAGGTCTTCTTCTGGGTACTTTTATGGTGCTGAATGACAGGGGAGGTGGGGGCGGGTGTGTATGGTGTGGTGAAGTCTGGTTAGTTCCTTTCTTCTCTCTCTAGGTGGTGACTCTTCGCCCGGGCAGTTATATATGGACCCGTATGTGTGGCGCCATGCTCGAGCGACTAATTAGTTAACATCGCCCCGGCAGACTGAGAACGCCGCGAAGAAGATCGACTATGATGCGGTGAAGTGTCATTTGAGGATACCAGGTGCTTATTCCTTCCCTCGTTGAACGCGTGAAGTTTACTACTAGTGCATATTCTAGCTGGAAGACAACGCGTGCCTACCAAGTCGTGCCGTTCAAGGTGGACATTGAAGCGCACCATGCTGTACGTTTTAACCTTTCTCATCTTTTACTGCTACCCATTATTCAATGACGCCTAGCTCAAGTCCCTCTCGCGCGCCTCGTACGCTAATGAATCGCTGGGGCCGGCGAACGAAAGTACGTTCTGCTCCATTGAGGTTTGGAGTACTGATGATGGAGCCTGAGGATCTGGGGGACCAGTGCGGTGAGGTGGGGGCGTGCGGTATTGGTATGCGTATAGTATGAGAGTTGTGTTGATTTTACTACGACGGTGGAGGGTTGAGATGGTGTGGTGCCAGTGGGTTTGCAGTTAGTCTATGTTGTTGTTGGGATAGTAATGGAGGTTACGTTGATGCGAAGAGCCGAAAAGTGAAACTCAGCGAATTGCATTTCAAGGACGTATGTGAACAGCATGTGCCGGAAGAACAGCCGCGTCAATCCCCCGCTATATTAAGACTGCCGGTGGGTGTGCCTTGGCCTTTTCGATTCGTAAGTAAGTATGGTATAAATTTAGATTCTGTTACAGGGCTACCACCATGAGCACGTTCTTTCGTCCATCGTCAGGGAGTAACCCAGGCCATCAATTCAAAGGAACTCAAGTCTCAACCCAACTGTTGTACACCACGCGTGTTGCGTGAATTTGTTGTCCAGAGACTTGTGTTCAATTCTCGGAAAAGTCATATGCAGGGCCTCCATAGCATGTGTTGACCATACTGCCTATTGATAGACTTGCCTCGCAAGGCTCGCAACCGGCAAATCGACAGGGACAGGTCACACGCAGATCCTGGCCTCGGGCCCGTTTCCGTGTAACATCGAGTATAAAAGAGACATGAATTCGTAGGACACATTCATCCCCTCATTCTTTCCAGTCCGGGTTTCTTCTTCCATCCTTTCGTTAATCCTCACGATGATGTTCAAAGCCGCCACTCTCAGCGCACTCCTCGCCAGCGCCACCGCCGTCTTCGGCGCCGCCATTGTCGCGGGTCGCGACCAGATCGACGCGCAGTCTTGTGTACAGGCGGAAAAGTGGGTCGGGCAGAGCGATGCCTTTTATTACAGCCTAGCGTGTTATAGCCTCGTGAGTAATCTCTCATCTCGAATGTCCGCGGGTGCTTAACATCGGCTGGAATGTAGGAGTCCCACTGCCTGACCACGCTGAACGGGACCTCGACGGACTTGTGGTCCGTCGCGAGCTGTGTGGCGGGTGCGACTTGTGCGCATGTGAGTTCCCGTCCTTACAACGACTTCTTGGAATCGATTAATTTACTGACGCGATGGCAGTCAAACTTGTTGACCTTGGCACAATGCCAGAACTCGGCCGTGTCCAAGGCCGACGCGCCTCACCTCAATTACGATGTGCGTACTTCCTCCCTCCCTTCCTTTCCTTTCCTCCCTTCCTCCTCTTATGACCGCTTCTAGATCTACGCGTCCATCGTCGGCGACTGCGCCTGGCAAGAAGGCGGATGCCCCATCACGCAGCAAAACTACATCGACTTTTTCTACGGCACGCTCTCCGCTATCGGGTCGACCAACTGGCCTAGGTACGCCGTGTCTACTAGGATTGATTGAATCTAACGCGCCGTTTCGAAACAGCTCCGCGGAGGATGTGATCACGTATTACTGGGACCCCATCAACGCGTGGACCAACACTGGCGAGACGATTCCGTATACCAACTTTGACGACTGGCTGCACTATGCGTGATGTGTTGTTGAACGTTGCGCTTCCCATACCTTTATTTATCACCCACCCTTTTGGAGGCTACGATGTTACTTGTAGTGCTCTATTACGTTCTTTTGTCAAATATACCAAAAACTAGGCTTTTGTCAGACTCCTTCCCATTCGCTCTTGCAAGGAAAAAAAGCTTTGAACGTATTGTGGCGTATCTGAGACAAGGTTGATTCGAACTCTCGATTGTATCACATGACTACTCTTACCTAATCCAAACCTCATTCGATTTTTTTTACCTTGCGAGAGCGACTGGCATATTTTGCGGTGGCGGTTGGGGTTTGTTTGGCATCACCGTCGAAATCACTGCCTCTCCACAGTCTTCCCGCCTACAGTCCCGCTACAGTAAATGAGAGCTGCCTTAGTCCTTGAGTGATCGTGCCCAGGTTGTGTGCAGCCTGCTTAATTATGTAAATCGCTTAAATAGGAAGGTCTTTTTTTCCTGCTACCACCACGACGCCAGCGCGTCTGGCCTATGTCGGGACTCGGTGCTGAACGACGCGTCGAAGTTCATTCAATATGATCCCAGTAATCATTCCACGGCCATACCTCAACTGCCACCGGTGTTTCTATGTTGTAGACGACTTCAATGCACAACAAACCAGGCTCGAATATGGCTCGACTCGGACACACCTTGCCTTCAAGCTACGACCTGCTAGAGCTGACCACGAGTGCCGGATGTTTAAGGGTACACCCGAGTGCCGAGTGTTTGCCATACTCGAGTAGAGTGGCACTAAGAGTGTCCACTCGAGTGCGGGTGTCTGCCTCTGAGTCACAAGTACTCGCGGGCAGACACCCGCCTAACACTCGCATTTTTTCTGTATTTCTTCTGATTTATTTTGAATATTTTTGAGCTGAGAAACATTGTTTTCTCACCTCAATCGGCGTATCCGGCAACTGCCGACCTGCCTGATTGGGCAGACCCGATCGTCTCCTTTGTCTCTCCTCCTCCACCACTACCACCACCATCACCTCAGACGGACGATCCGTCGCTCGACTCTGAGTCGGCGACGGTGATACCAGTGCTCGACTTTGAGTCGGCGCTGCTATACTAGGAGACGACTTTAGTCGTCACCATGGAAACGATGCCCCCAGGACGCGTAAGCCCCAGCAAATGGGCAGCATACCACGCATGGCAGCGACAGCTATAATGTCCAACGACATATCGACTGGTGACGCGACCCGCCGCGCTAGCACTGCGCTTGAAGAGCGGGCGCAGTGGATTTGGGCTGCCACGTCGCTTGCAGGCGACGCGGTAGATTCGGTATGTATTCCTTACTCTTTTTCGTGTTGGCGGCGCTTCTATGCCCCATCAACTCTCTCATTATACTGATAATCGCTTCTAGGTTACTTATCTACTCTACGGGTAAGCCCTCGAATGAGGCACCATACCCTAAAATCACCGCCCATTGCCTTTCCCGCCCCCCCCCATCCTCACACCCCTGTATCATTGGATCATGCACCGCCGATGCTCCTCCAGCAATTGCAGGAGGATGCCGACGTGGCATGAGGTGATCACAGGGTGAGGTGGGATGTGGGTGTACACGGGTACACCTGCCACCCTACTCGAGTGGCCGATACTCGCGAGTGGCAAGACACCCGCGAGTGGGGTGTGCACTCGAGTGCTATACTCGGGTGTCACTCGAGTGCGGGTGTCTGGCTCAGAGCCGCGAGTGACCCGCCATACGAGTGCGAGTGCACTCGAGTGTGCACTCTTGGCCAGGTCTACGACCTGCCCGACACTTCCGACCACTGTGTGCGGCAGGCGCCTAGTTTCCCGCATCCGTCAATGTCGTCGCGTCGCCACTGCGCTGGCAACTGCAACACTACCTTCCGGAGGCACATTTTTGTAGGCAAGGGACTCTAGGGTGCGTCTTCTTCATCCTCCTTTCCAGCCCACCAACTAGCTTCAGCTGAGACTCAAAGGCTCACATGTTGAAACAGGGCCTGCGAGTCTATCGTCATCATTTCGTTTGCAGCACCAGTACTACTAGAGCAAGGCACGAGTGGATATCCGGGTGCACCTGACACCCATGCAGCACGTACTTGAGCCGCCAGACCCATACCTGGCACCTGTAAAAATACTTGCCACCCGCGGGTACTTGACCCGCGGGTGAAGTACTTGCCAAGTACTTGCCTTCAGGGTGGGCAAGTACTTGTGAAAGTACCTGGATTATTGATGTATGATTCGTGCCCGCTGCCGACCCCCGAGCAATTGCGTGGGGGCTAGCGATGTGCACGATACATAATGTTCCACTCCCAGCTACTTGAATGAACAAGAGCTGGGATTGAACAAGATGTTGGGGGGTTGGGAAGTTGAGATGTGGTCGCAGAAGGTTCGTTAGTGTTATCGCATCCTGCATCATTGTCAGTGTGATATATAGGAAAGATGAAGAACACGCACCCTTTGACGCTGCATGCGTCCACGACACCGTCCAGCGCAAGATCCAAAAGCGCCGTCACAGAGACCAGTGCAACACACTGTCATCCGTCATGGGTGTCATTCCGGCCGTAACGGGTGTTGTTCCAACCATCATTAAGAATGGCAGCAGGTTGTCCGATAACGATGCCGCCTCTTTGAGGGGTTACGCGGCACAAGTCGTCATTGTAATAACGCCGTCGCGAAGACGGACACAGCACATGCTGCTGGGCGGCGAGTAGCGACGCAGGGGCTCAGCGAACGCCCGAACACTTCAGTCGTCGTGCAGCCTCGTCCTGAGGGCTTATGCGTCACTGGAGGGTGTCGTCGTGCAGACGAATGCCAGAATGCGCCCTGGAACGTATCCGAGGGCGCAGCGACCGGCACAAGAAAATCACACCAGAACAAAGAGAAGTAGTTGGACAAGCTCCAGAAAATTTTCTGGGGCCGACAAGAACAACGCCAATGTTGTGCTGTGAGGGTAAGAGAGTAAGAGCTGAAATCAGAACAGATCGATCGTTATCCGGCAAGTGCCGGAACCGTCGGCCAACTCGGCGATCTCAGATATTCGTCCGCAACATCGTTTTTCAACGACGTTGGACTCATTTGAGTTCAAATAAATTTGCTAAAATTTCCAAAAATATGTGTGAGCATTGAGGCAAGTATTAGGCAAGTACTTGCCTCAGATACTTGCCTCTCCAGAGCTGTACTTGCCACCCGTGGACTACCCGAGTGATGGCAAGTGCCGGGTGTGCAGGTGCCGAGTGCGGCACCACCCGGGTGATGCCAATACTTGCAAGTATCTGCAAGTACTTACCACTCGTGCCTTGCTCTAACTAGTATGCAGCTTCCCATCCTCTATGTACATGACACTGACCTCAGCTCCCCAGCCCACAAATTGCCTCTGGTTGCTACCCGCTAAACTTCTTACCTCGTCAAACAGTACGCTCTTTGCCATCATTATTGCTGTCAACGAACTCACCGTTCCCAGGCAATAGCTCCAGTATTTTCCCTCCACAGATTATATTGGTTTGATGCTTGTCAAAGTCGAAGGCGGTTAGTGTGCCCGACGCTGGACAGAACTGGTCCCAGACGAGCCTCGAGCTGTCGTGGCCAACAAGATTCAGTGTGGTGTTACGAGTCGTTACTTGGTTGCACTAGTAACCATGCGGCTACAGGGGATGCGGTACACGCATGAGCGAGATATAGCTCGTCATCACAGCGTATTGCAGTCGTGCAACCAACCACGTGCAACGACTCACCTGCATACATATAGGACTGGCTGGCTGGCTTATTTACGCGCTTTTGGTGAGTTCGACTGTATTATCTTTGTACGGCACTCCGCTGACCACTTCGTACAGGCTGTATATGTGTGAGTACCATCCGGAACGTGAACAGTGGCACATCGAACTCGTGAGGCAATGTTCATGGCACGGCGACTGCAGTTAGTTATTTACTATTATCCTACCTCCGTATCATAGTAGTGCCCAACTGTATCCGATCTATGAACTTGAATATATGATGTTTTAGCCACTTTCTATCTGTGTATAACCCGATACAAGGCCTGATAGGCTGAATATTTACTGTTGACCCATGCTTAACCTTCAGTATCAGCTTCAGAATAATCCGCTTCACAACATCTTTTCCCTCTGGCATGTTCTATGATGTATACATTGGCATTTTGCATCAGAAACGCAACGGAGAGCAAGTTAAAGCAGATACATTGAGTTGATCGGTAAAAGACGCGTATCCTAATTGGGACATTTACATAATCAGATAGGCTGCACACAAGCAGGTCGCGATTACTAATAGACTACCTACAAATACTTACTTGTTTGTCATTTGTTCGTAGTCTGTCTACGAGAGACTAGAGCTGCCTATAGAATAGATTTTAAGCAAGTAGGACATAAAGAGAATGAATTCCCTAAGGGAATGCAGCAAGGGGGTCTGAATATCCTTACACAACACATGGGGTCGAATTTTTGGTTAAGGCCTTGACCGACGAACCTACCTACCTACACGTGACTTTATGACATCATACCTCCGGCCCGGTCATACCCGACTGCGCAAGTTTTGGCCCTCGGGCCAAGACTTGCGTGGATCTCCACGTGGCTCTACCCCTCTCTTCCTCGCCTCATCGATCACAGCACTTTCCTCGCCACTTCGCCGACTATCTGGACCAGGTATGGACCGCATAAGCCCTCACACAGGCAGCTCTACCACAGGATGACTTTTTTCTGCTGGTTCTGACTGCTCGGATACATTCTGCGCCTTCGTCTTCACGACAGCGCCAGTTGGACCACGACCTGTCCGAAGCCTCTGAAGGAGGTTTCGACATTACCAGATGCGCCGTCGGCTGGAGCGCCAGGATCAGGCCCCATCTCACCACTGCTCTTATCACCGGGCTGATATATCGTCCTCGCGTGAACACTGTCGGATGCTGTTGGATTTAGAATCTTCAGGGCTGGACAGCATCGCGAACGCATCCCGCCTGAGCACGGTGCGCGTTTACTTTTCTTTTTATCATTTCTTGAACTTATTCAAGATCAACTATTCCTATCACAAGGCACACACACCATCTCCTCACTCCCTGCGTTGCCATTCCCCTCTCCACCCCCCCTTCCTACACTATACCTTTATCTCTTGTACCCACTGCTATTTTCGTTGCTGGTATGTGGTTGGCTCGTTTGAGCTTTCTGCGCCGCAGCGAAAAACGCAACGGGTATCGGGATTCCCATGCCATTTGAGACCCGTGGAGAAAATAACTGGTAACCCGTATCTGAACGTCGGGTGTGTTGCGTCGGGTTCGGGGTGGGAGTGCTCGTGAGCACTCATTAGCTGACCGATTATAGCAAGTGATCTTGAAGTGATCTCTTTAAAGTTGTAGAACCTTGCTAGAACCTCAAAATCTCGCTTAATACTCTTCAAAACATCAGTTTGATTCCTCTAAACCTCTCGCCTGAGCCTATAAGTGGGGGGGTCCAAAAAATTTTTAACGCCTCCGGCGGGGAACCTACCTACCTGCCCGGGGTGCCGGCCCAGATTCCCGGTACCCCCTTGGAATGCAGGTTATTTATTAAGGAAAAAAAACTGAACATGTGTTTATGATGATTTAAATGTAGGTTAGTCCCCTCTTGGAGGTGTGCACCACGTATTTTGGGCAGGTGGAGGAGGTGTGGGCCTACTAGAGCAAGATACGAGTTTCGGCCAAGGCAGGTAACTCGCAGGTAACCTGCGACTCGCGACTCGCAACCCGGGTCGCGCGCAAGTCGCAAGTTTGACTTTGGAGAATTCGGCAGGTACTTGCGTAGACTCGCCTCAGGTTTCTATAGTAAGATAATGCATAATAGTATTGATTTAGACCTTGTTATAGATAGAATATGACTTAATATAGCTTAAACACACTCTACAGTTGATGTGTGACCTCAGTTCATACTAGTATTAGGGAGATTTCACTTGAAACTCGTTAAAAACTCGCTTACTTGCGAGTTTCTGACCCGCGACTCGCAAGTTTGAAACAAGTCGCAAGTCTGGCTTCTGGATATGCAAACTTGCGCAAACTCGACCCGCCAGACTCGGGTTTAGACTCGTGGCATGCTCTAGTGCCTACTAGTAATTTCGACAGTGATGCCAAACAAACTCCAACCGCCACTACAAAATATGCCAGTCGCTCTCGCAAGGTAAAAAAAAATTGAATAAGGTTTGAATTAGGTAAGAGTAGTTATATGATACAATTGAGGGTTCGAATCAACCTCGTCTCAGATACGCCACAATATGTTCAAAGCTTTTTTTCCTTGTAAGAGTGAATGGGAAGGAGTCTGGGCTTTCGTGAGTAGCACAAGTATTAATTACTCTGAACTGCACCCTTAACTTGGCCTATTCTTGGATATAGGTACTAATACCTAGTGAATGGCGGGTCAATGCAGCCCAAGGCAAGTTGAAGTTGATCAATAGTGACAGTCAGTATTGTGATTCTATGATGATTCTGACGTTGATTGTCACATCGGCGATTTTGAAGGTCATAATCATTGGCCTTGAGCATTCATATCGAAAAGAGCATGACACTGACTCAGTGATCAATTTGAGTCCACCTCGGTCCACAAGCTCAATCTGTAGCAAGGTTGTGAGTAGAACTTGTCGCGACTCTGAGAGCATAAAAAATGCGACAGATAGACTGTACAAGGTATACTATACTATTATGATCATAAGTTCAGTCACAGGTCACAGCTGAAAAAAACAGCCTGTGCCAATAATTTTCTTTTGATTAATCTGATTTTTTGATTAAATTTTAACCAAAAATTTCCCTTTGACTGAACCTATGATCGTAATAGTACAGTACTTATAAAGTACGTACTAAGTTGAATTATATGAAAATACATTATACTGTAATGTTACGACCCCATATTCATGGGGTGTTATGCATTATGCTAGTGAACTAATAAAATGTTAGTTCATTCAGGGTTTGCTTACCATAAAAGGAGCAGCGACATAGCCGCCGCATCCGAAATTTCTATTTTGAGCCTCCCGACGTGTAAATTTTACAGTGTTACGTATTATGAGATGCAACTTAGTTTAGTTCACAACCTGATGTTACACATTATGTGAATAGGGATGCCCACCGTACCGTAACGGTTACGCCTGTAACATGCACGGCACCTCACGGGTACGGTTGAACCCGTGCCCGTACCGTATCTGCGATTTCAAGAGGTCAACAGTACAGTTACGGGACTTTACTGGCCGTTACGGCCGTACTCGCACCCGTAAAACAGTGAAGATGTATAACATTGCTCAGTCGAGCCAGAAGATGAAACTAAACAATACTGTACTATTACGATCATAGGTTCAGTCGAAGGGAAATTTTTAATCAAAATTTAATTGAAAAAAATCAGATTAATCAAAAGAAAATTATTGGCCCAGGCCAATTTTTTTAGCTGTGACCTGTGACCGAACCTATGATCGTAATAGTACAGTAGTAGAAGTAGTGTACACTACTCTTCATTACCGAGAAGGTCAATTACAACTGCGCGCGCCATCCGCAACTTATACTTGACTATCATGAGGGTTCTGATGGTCTCCGCGCTGAGGTTAGCACGTCGCATGGAGATGGTATCACGACCGGCCAAAAAGACACGCTCTACGGCGACAGCAGAGCCTAAAGGTCTAGTTGTTAGCTGGGAATGGTAGTGTGAGACATAAGCAACAAATTACCTGGAATAGTCATGATATCCCGAGCAAGTGCATAGAGACGTGGAAATTCTTTGCGGTTAGTATACCACCATGCCGGCGAGTCGACATCTAGATTTGCTAATGGGTATGCAAAGTACTTATCCAACTCGTTGACTGTTGACGCTGTCTCGAGTCATCGATACCGTGCGCGAAAATCAACCTTCTTGGGCGAACCACCACTAAGAAAGGCGGCTGTTGATACTGATGCGGAGGAGCCCGCATTTGACAAGGATGATGCAACGGGTACAGAGAGTGAAAATGGCTGAGGTTGGACTGAAGAATAGTGAATGTTGAAATGGCTGTAGAGCGACAGCTTTGATTGCTCTAAGAAGCCCAAGAGCTCGGGATCATTGCGCAACTCGTGTTGAAGGCCAGAGTAGATTGAGGGATCAAGCACTATCACAGTTATGAGAAGCGGAGACACTGTACATGGGAGAAAACTTACGTGTGGCCCAGAGGTAGTACGGTGATGCATCAAACTTGGAGTACTTAGTAGTCACTGAGCTTTCGATGGCCACGCTTGATTTTGGGTGCGGTACCCTCTGGCAGCGCCTTGATCGCTTCCTTTAAATGCTTCTGGAGCCCTCGAAATACACCGTGGATGGATGTGAGCATTGGCCGCTTAGTCGTGGACATATCCATTGTAGCATGACGGAAATGCTTGAGCCATTCTGAGACAAGAGCGATTGCATCCCAGT
>QLPD01001622.1:0-17851 GCA_003314085.1 Hymenopellis raphanipes | reverse complement strand
GAGGCATCTTGTGGATAGACCGGAAAAGCGGTGGGAGACGCCGGATATTAAATATCGACGTTGTGGAAGGAGCCAAGTTGGTGAGATGACCACGGTTTCTCCAGACTACCCGACCGGAGTCTCGGGCCGGATGTATGGCCCGCATTATTCCAAGTCCAAAACTCCGTATTGTAATTTGCTTGTACTGGAGGAATATTCAACGCAGTAGAACGCGAATGAACTTGAGTATTGGAGACCTTTAAAGCCGCTTTACTAGTTTCGCCGAGATTCTTACCGGATAAGTCTAAAGGACTATGTCATCCCGTCACCACTGTTGGAAAGCCGATGTGGCTTGTATTGTGGATGAATTAACGAGAGGTGGAGTGAGTACCTTCATTGGGTTGCCTAACTCTTTGGCTACGTTGGTGAACACGGCCGATGGAGTCAACGAGGCCGCGCCGTCTAGTACCAACATGCACAGTGGGTTCTAAAGTGGATTGAGGGTTCCACACTTATCGAAATGGATATATAAGACTTGCAGTGATGTTAGAATCGCTGTTAGTCGGGGAGGTGTGGCTCTGTATGTCAAAATACGATCAATGAAACGCGTATCATCTGAGCGCGTATTGGGTGGAGGCTTGGAAGGCCCACGTTCTACAAGTGTTGGGGCACCAACATATTAGAGCTTGAAAGCAGAACGCGGTCCCAAGTTTTGTCTCTTCGATCTTCTCGGGCCTAGGTCCGAAATAACCCCTCGTCCACGTGCACCACATAATTTTCCTCTGGTCTACATTCGTGACTCACGTATCGCTCACATCTTGAACACATCCAAAAGCTCTGATATAGAGCGTTTACACCATGGCATCGACTGGCCCAGACATCTACAAAGTCTCCATACTCGGTAAAGAGTCCATCCACTGCGGATTCCACCTCATCCCATACATCGTAAACACGGTCATTACCACTCTCCCATCGTCCACGTATGTTCTCGTCACCGACACCAACGTCGCCGGATTCCATCTACAGGCCTTCGAAGACCAGTTCGATTCTCATACGTCGATCACACCAGCCGCTGGGGGACCTCATATAAATGGCTCCGCTAGGCCAACCGACGCATACCGATTCCTAACCTATGTCATCCCACCTGGAGAGACATCCAAGAGTCGCGAAGGCAAAGCAGACATTGAGGATTTCCTGCTCGCCAACCGATGCACGCGGGATACAGTCATCCTAGCTCTTGGAGGTGGTGTCATTGGAGATTTAGTTGGATTCGTTGCTGCTACATTGTGGGTTCTGGTGTACCCGATTGCTTCTATGCTCTGAATCCAATTTAGCATGCGCGGCGTTCGCTTTGTCCAGATCCCTACCACACTTCTCGCCATGGTCGACTCGAGTGTCGGTGGAAAGACGGCAATCGACACGCCTCTTGGAAAGAATCTCATTGGCGCGTTCTGGCAACCCGAATACGTCTTCATAGACGCGGCTTTCCTTGAGACACTCCCTTCTCGCGAGTTCTCAAATGGAATGGCTGAAGTCGTTAAAGTTCGTGCTCTGTTCTACACTATGAAATGTACCAACGTGTCTTAGACTGCAGCCATTTGGAATGCCGACGAATTCTCCTCCCTCGAATCCCGCTCAACAGAAATCTTTGCAGCACTTCAATCTCCGTCGGTATCTAACGCCGGTCGCACGAAAGCTACGCGATCAGACGCCCAACAGCTCTTGCTTTCCGTGATTGTTGGCTCCATCTCCGTGAAATCCCACATTGTCACTATCGATCCAACGGAGAAGGGGCTCCGCAACCTCGTCAACTTTGGGCATTCCATTGGCCACGCCATTGAAGCCGTTCTGACGCCTACCATCCTTCATGGTGAATGCGTTAGCATTGGTATCATCTTAGAAGCAGAGTTGTCCCGTCAGATGGGCATCTTGAATCAAGTAGCCGTTGGACGCCTGACACGTTGCTTGAAGGCATACAATCTCCCAGTCTCAATCAGTGATCCGCGTATCAGCACCCTACCTCAGGCCAAGGATTTGACCGTCGAACGCCTTCTCGATGTTATGCGCGTCGACAAGAAAAACCAAGGAGCCGAGAAGAAGATAGTCATCTTGGAGCGTATTGGCAAGACTTGGGAGGACAAGGCTTCGGGTATCAAGGATGCACTTATCAAGAAGGTCCTCGCTGAGCAGGTGGTGGTTATTCCTGGACCACCGAGCAAGAATCCTGTGATAATGGCCACTCCAGGCTCTAAAAGTATTTCGAATCGTGCACTCGTCCTTGCGGCGCTGGGCCAGGGAACCTGCAGGTTGAAGAATTTGTTACATTCAGATGATACTCAGGTCATGATGACTGCTCTTCTGGAGTTACAGGTCAGTCTCTCGTTCTGTCGTGTTAAAAATTGTCGTCTAAAAGATCTTTTTTAGGGCGCCAAATTTTCCTGGGAGGACGGCGGGGAGACTCTCGTCGTAGAGGGTGGCTCCGGCAACCTTTCGGTCCCTCCCAAAGGACATGAAATTTATCTGGGAAATGCTGGTACCGCTGCTCGTTTCCTAACCACCGTCTGCACTCTGGTTCAGGAGACTCCCTCTTCTCAGGCGTCCAGAACCATCATCACCGGGAATGCCCGCATGAAACAGCGCCCCATCGGTCCTCTGGTGTCTGCTCTGAAGTCGAATGGCAGTGAAATCGACTATCTCGAGTCTTCGGGTTGCCTTCCTCTGGCAATTCGTCCTAAAGGGCTGACAGGCGGAGAAATTCGTCTTGCGGCCAGTGTATCCAGCCAATACGTTTCCTCCATCTTATTGTGTGCGCCGTACGCAGCAGAGCCGGTCACCCTTGTTCTCACTGGTGGACAGGTAATCTCGCAGCCTTACATCGACATGACCGTCGCGATGATGAAGACCTTTGGCATCGATGTTGTAAGGAGAAAGGAAGAGGGTACCGGGCGTCTTCTTGACATTTACGACATTCCTAAAGGCGCGTATACCAACCCTGCCGTCTACAACATCGAGTCCGATGCCAGTTCTGCGACATATCCGTTGGCTATTGCTGCCGTGACGGGCACGACGTGCACGATTGAAAACATTGGCACTCAGTCCCTACAAGGAGATGCTCAGTTTGCCAAAGGTGTTTTGGAGAAGATGGGTTGCCAGGTTACACAGACTGAGTCGGAGACTACGGTCAAGGGCCCACCCGTTGGCCAGCTCAAGGGACTGGGCGAGATTGATATGGAGGTTATGACGGACGCGTTCTTGACCGCCTCTGTGCTTGCGGCTTGTGCCACTGGTACGACGCGTATACGCGGGATCGCGAACCAGAGGGTAAAAGAATGTAACAGGATCAAAGCCATGATGGACGAACTAGGTGCGTACACTCAAGCTTTTCATCGAGATATCTTGCTGATTATATGCGACAGCCAAGTTTGGCGTCAAGACGACTGAACTGGACGATGGTTTAGAGATAGAAGGCCAGCCCATCGGGGAGTTGACGACAGGAGTGAGCGTCCATTGCTACGACGATCACCGCGTTGCAATGGCGTTCAGTGTGTTGGGTTGCGTAGTCCCAAACACTGTTATTGAAGAGAAGCGGTGCGTCGAGAAGACCTGGCCCAACTGGTGGGACGATCTTGAGAACAAGGTTCGTCGCCACTGCTAACCATCTTACACCGTCTGACTTTAGGCGTAGATCGGCCTCCACGTCGAAGGTGTCGACATCCCCCCTCCACCTGCTGCCTCCATTGCATCCGCCAGTGGAACCTCTGATCACACGTCCACCGCGTCGATAATCCTCTTCGGTATGCGCGGCTCCGGCAAGACCTTTGTGGGCGACCTCGCCGCGTCTGCGCTGGATTGGACCTGTATCGACGCGGACTCCTACTTTGAGGAGAAGCATCAAATGGGCGTCCGTCAATTCGTGCATGATCATGGGTGGCCGGCGTTCCGCGAGGCGGAGACGGTTATCCTCCAAGAGCTCCTGGCCACCAAACCTGAGAGGCATGTCATCAGCCTCGGTGGAGGCATTGTCGAGACGCCCCTGTCGCGTGAGCTTTTGAAGGAGTACGCGAAAAGGGGCCCGGTGGTGCATGTTTTGAGGCAGATTGACGAGGTTGTGCAGTACTTGGGGGTCGAAGCTGCGCGCCCGGCGTATGGGGAGCCTATTATGGACGTGTTCAACCGTCGTGAGCCGTGGTTCAAGGAGTGCTGCAGTCATCAGTTTGTCAACAACGTCGGATCGCTTGGTGGTGACAATGTCTCTCCGATTGGGCGGAAACGTACAGGTGACGAAGTTGCGCGTTTCTTTGGCCATATTACAGGCATTAAACCGAACTTTTCGCCCAACCTTGCTCCTGGGAAACGGTCGTACTTTTTGTCTCTCACCTATCCCGACATCACGCCAGCTTTATCGCATATGGATGAACTGACGCTTGGCGTTGACGCGTTGGAATTGCGCGCAGATCTTCTACGCTCACCGAACGACTTCCATTCTATTGGACAGTACATTCCGCCAGTGGCTTACGTCGCTGACCAAATCGCTGCTCTTCGTCGCACAACTACTCTCCCTATCGTCTTCACTGTTCGGACAGTTTCTCAGGGCGGCTCATTCCCTGATACTGCTGAAAGGGAAGCACTGCAGCTTCTGAAGCTCGCACTACGCGTTGGAATTGAGTACATTGACGTCGAGATGTCGCTTCCTCTGCCAATCATCCAGGAAGTCGTGGCGAAAAAAGGCGCATCGAAGATCATCGCGTCGTGGCACGATTGGAGTGGCAACATGAAATGGAACGGACCTGTTGTCCAGCAAAAGTACGATCTGGCAAAGAAGTACGGCGATGTCGTGAAGATTGTCGGCAAGGCTACTTGCCTGCAGGATAACTTTGACCTGTACAACTTTGTCCAGCGCATGAACGCCGTCCCTCACGCGAAGCCATTTTTAGCTATCAACATGGGCCTCGAGGGGCAGATGTCTCGTATCACGAACACTGTTTTCACTCCCGTTTCTCATCCTTTACTCCCTGCGAAGGCGGCTCCTGGTCAATTATCGTTCGTTCAGATACAGCATGCACTGCATCTGATTGGACAAATGCCACCTCGTCGTTTCTTCCTTTTCGGCACACCCATCGCTCATTCATTGTCCCCGACGTTACACAATACCGGTTTCGATCTGCTCGGCCTGGCACACGTCTACGGGCTACTGGAGACGCCTCATGTCGGAGACGAAATCAAGGCGACGCTCACTAGTCCCGACTTTGGCGGAGCCTCGGTTACAATCCCACACAAGCTCGAAATCATTCCTCTCTTGGACAAACTATCGCCGGCCGCTGAGATTATCGGCGCCGTTAACACGGTTGTGCCAGTGTACACGCCGGATAGCAAGACGCCGATTCTGTATGGTGATAACACGGACTGGATTGGGATCCGGGGCTGCATCAATTCGCGGATCCCAATGGGTGGCATTCATGCCGCGCTGGTCATTGGCGCGGGAGGGACCGCTCGTGCTGCCATCTTCGCGCTGAAAGAACTCGGGGCCAAGGTTATCTATATTTACAACCGGACTCACAGTAAAGCGGAACTACTGGCGCAACTGTTCCCCGACGCGAACGTGCAGCCGCTCAAGAAGCTCGCGCAGTGGCCGAACGGGAGTGTCCCGCCGAATGTCGTGGTGTGTACTGTGCCGGCGACGGAGACGACGACGTCGTACGATCCGAGTTATCTGCACTTTTCGGAAAAGTTGTTTGACTATCGGGATGGGCCTGCGGTTGTTATCGACATGGCGTACAAGCCCATCGAGACGCCGCTTTTGCTGCTGGCTAAAGCGACGGCGAAGAATTGGGCGGCGGTGTCTGGTGTAGAGGCGCTGCTGGAGCAGGGCTACGGCCAGTTTGAGATGTGGACGGGACGGCGGTGTCCCAAGGCGGCGGTATCTGCTAAAGTGTGGGAGGAATATTTGGCGCCGTGAACGAAGATCTAATTGTTGTAACTTGAGTATTGTATGTATACTTAGATGCGTATATATATGTAGATTACAAAATATGTAGATGCTGTTCTGACAAGCAGTAGGTTGAGGCGATGAGTCCGGAAGTATGACAATCTCATACTTCCGGAGGGGTCCGGTGGCAAAGTCCGGTCGTCTCACAGCGGGCATCCCTAACACGGAACAAACGGAGGGCGCACAAGTATATTATTCGTCTCCGTGAAATATCTGTGTCTGTGAAATCTCTCTCTCTTTCCCTCCTTTTCTCTTTTTCTTTCTCTCGTCAATATGCAGGTCGCTCGCGGTAGTCGCCAACGTAGGGTCCAGAACATACCCAGACTTTTTTTCGTCTGCTGACCGTAGATATCTCCAGTCGCCAGGTCACTCGGTCCATCTCGTTCTAGAGCCGCGCGAGAATTCATTGTCAATCACAATCTCGCCGCCGTTCGTACGCTCACGTCGACGCATGCTAGGCGGGCTGACGAGGTGCGTCTTTCTCTTCGTATTCATGGATGGCCATTCACCCTAAACCTCAGTCAACGGTTGTTGCACCTACCCGCGCACCAAAAAACGGCGGAAGATGGCGCTCGTTTCTGCAGAACCTCGGCCGTCTGACGCTCGCGACCATCGTGGTCGGCGCGGGCACGTTCTACTACATCACCCAGCAGGACCGCAATCCCGGGACACAGCTGCCCTATGATCCCGACAAGAAGACGCTCGTCGTCCTCGGCAGCGGATGGGGCGCTACGAGTCTGCTCAAGACGATGGACACGACGGAGTACAACGTCGTGAGTACTTTGTCTTCAGCAAATTTCGGGGCGGCGCTAAGATGATCCATATCCAGGTCGTTATCAGCCCCAAGAATTTCTTCCTGTTCACGCCGCTGCTCCCCAGCGTGGCTGTCGGCACGCTTTCCGCCCGATCTATCATGCAGCCGACGCGTTATGTTACGAGACACAAGCAGCGGGAGGTCACGGTTATCGAGGCGGAGGCGCGCGAAGTGGATGTAAGTTGTACCCACCTTTGCCCGCTTATCCACCTTGACTCCTCGTTTCGAACAGCCTATCAAAAAGACCGTCACATTCACAGACGATTCCGAAATCCAGGGCACCGTGTCCACCAAAACGATACCCTACGATTATCTCGTATATGCTGTCGGAGCGGAAGTTCAAACGTTTGGTATTCCGGGGGTGCAGGAGAAGGCTTGTTTCATGAAGGAAATTCAGGATGCTGAAAAGGTAACAGAATCTCCATTGTACTATTCGACTCTTGCTGATAGCTCTCTCGTAGATGCAACGTCGGTTTATGGACTGTAAGTACTCGTTCCTCTTTTGTCTCAAGAAGTAAATTCATGAATGATAGGCATGGAGTCGGCTGCCTTCCCGGGTCAAACGCCGGACGAGGTCGAACGACTCTTACACATGGTTGTCGTCGGTGGTGGGCCTACTGGTGTCGAATTGAGCGGTGAACTCCATGATTTCCTCGAAGTCAGTCTCGTGATCGCGTACTTTTTCATTCCCTGACATCTTTTATCCCAGGATGACTTGAAATCCTGGTATCCCGAACTCGCCTCCAAAATCCGTATCACTCTCGTGGAGGCTCTTCCCTCTGTGTTGCCCATGTTCAGCAAGCAGTTGATTGATTACACCGAGTCAACGTTCAAAGAGAGTAAGATTGAGATCATGACTAAAACCATGGTGAAAGAGGTAGAGCGGGTTTCTTTATTGCTGGTGCAATTATGCTCACTTTCCTCGATTAGGTTAAAGACAAGTCTGTTGTCCTTCAAATGCCGGACAAGAGTATTCAGGAGGTTCCCTGTGGACTGGTTGTTTGGGCTGCTGGAAACAAAGGACGCAAGATCACTCAAGACTTGATGGCCAAAATACCCAGCGTCCAGACAAACCGGCGCGGGATTGCTGTTGATGGTGAGGTCGCGTCACTTATTAACCCTGTTTCCCTAACGTGTTTTTCAGAACACCTTCGTATGCTCGGTGCTGACGGAGTCTTCGCCATCGGTGACTGCACTGCTACCTCGTACGCGCCTACCGCACAGGTCGCATCACAACAAGGCGCCTACCTGGCGCGCGTTTTCACTCAGATGGCGAAGAAGGACAACTTGGAGTCCAAGCTTCGCGAACTCGAGACCAGGGCGCCCACCGTCGACTCTGAGGAGGATAAGAAGGCTTTCGTGGCTGAGGTGGAGAGCACGAAAAAGCAAATTGAGATGGTGAAACTTCGACCGTTCCACTACTCTCACCAGGGCAGTTTGGCGTACGTTTTCCTCGCGATTCTCCCGCGCGATGCTTAGCTCCGGTTGCAGTTATATTGGATCGGACAAGGCTATTGCCGACTTGCCTTTCATGAACGGCAACGTACGTGACAGTCGTGAAATCCCTTGTTGTTTCTAACATGCCTGTTTTAGATTGCGAGTGGTGGTGTCGCCACTTTTCTGTTCTGGCGTTCAGCCTACTTGAGCACACTGTTCTCACTGCGGAATCGTGTTCTCGTGGGCAATGACTGGCTGTTGACGAAATTCTTTGGCCGGTATGTCGTCCTTTTCGTCTTCTCATCCTTTGCGCTGAGCTCGTGGTTTGTGTTGTAGTGATGTCAGTAGGGATTAAGCGTGTACTTGGATGGATGGATGGATGGATGTTTCTCGTTTAGACGGCCTCACATAGACTCTCTAGAACACGGTACTCTCTTTATAATTCTATGTATACCAATATTATTTCCCTTTTGGCTTTGGGCAATGGTAAGGGCGCAAGTCAAGACCTGAGCTTTCACAGTACTTATAGTGCGACATTGGCTCGGCCTGTGTGGATACAAATATGCTGTGAATATTTGACGCTTCATCCCGCTTGTCGGGTTGGAATGAGAAGGGGAAACCGAGCAAGTTTTGGTTGGATAATCGATGTAAATCGTTCAGGTACTGTGTAAGGCTTAAGGAAAAGCCGTCTTGCGCCACCTTCAACGTGTGCGGCAGATGAAGATTTGAACACTGTGATGGATCTCTAACCGTTCCCAAGGATGCTTAACGGTCATGTGACTAACAGATCTTAGATTTCATTTCTTCTTGCACTTACTCATTCTCTTTACTCATCCGTAGGCCTGCGCTACTGATAATGACTCCTTCTGACTCGTAATGACTAGTTCTATGACTCATTCTTGTATTCTCTTAGTATATAAAGCCTCTCGCGTCATCTGTTACCTTACCTTACTTACCCATGCGCACAACTGTACTTAATTACTGAATTTACCCCTTTTCACGCGAGATAAGACTTCGCGTGACCTCAATCACTCTTCAAACACGAGATAAGACTTCGTGTTCACAGCCTTAAGCAGGACAGAAGCGCGATCAGACTGCGCGTCCTAGTTCGTTCTCATCGGTAATCGAACCCTCGACTCCGCGTATTCACGCAACACGTTCAATTATTCACACTTTTACAACACTGGTGGACACATTGTCTTCATTACTGGTCGGAACGACTGTCTAGACAAACTACCTACACAAACATGGCTCGGGTCACATTAGATCTAAGGGAGCAATTCCCTTTCTCTTCGCGCGCCGCAAGCCGTGCTTTTACGGCTCAGACTGCATCCACCGATACTGCTTCACATGATACGAGCAACGCATCATCCGCTGACATGGCTTCCGACGACACACCAGTGCCGGGAGACACCAGGATTCACGTAGATGATTCGAGACCGACAGCGGGACCTAGTACCGCCACCGGGATCGACGCTGATCATGATCAGATTTTCGGATCGACATCGATCACGTCCGTGGACGATCGGTACGTGAACAAGAGACGCCAAAAAGGCAAAGGTAGGATCCAGCCAGCGGATCTGGACGCTGACTGGGCTCATCTATGCACGCGTAACCTGTATGACGCCGAATTCATGGGCCCTAAGTTAGAAGGTACATTCCCACGTCCGCAAGGAGGATGGGATATACCGGGGCTCATGTATGAGCAGATTCGAGTCCCTCCTCTGATACATTTTCAACCGAAGACCGCGATCCATCGCTCAGTGGGGGAACAATGGCCTCACGACGACAAGCGAAGGAAAGAAGAATGCCAGGAATGGTTGGATCGAAGGATCACGGCCTTAGAATTACTCTCGGATGCAGACGAAGAAGGCATAGATTACTCAGTAATGAGTACCTTGTCATTTGAACAAGCATATGTTACTTTCCGCAAGGAAATAGAACTGCTGTTGAAAACAATACGAGAACCTATAGTAGTTCGAGAGGAGAATGGCACAATCCATGGGTATCGCCCGGAAGAAGGAAACTATCGTCGACTACTTCAAGCTCTACAGCAAAGGATCTATGTAGCATCAAACTCTATGCTTCAGTTCGGAAAGAAATCAATCACTCTCCCCGCATGGGGTCCAGAGAACAATATTGATTGGTGGGTTCTGAGGCACGATTACGAAATCTTTTGCCTAGGATTAATTGCTCAGACTGAACATCTACTTGCTAAACTGGACGAGTATCACGATTGGGATGCTGGAGTCCCTAGGCGTAGAAATCTCGACCAGGAAACGAAGGAGATGCAAGACCGAGCGGAGAGATATCTATCAGGAACATTCCGAGGGAGTATACAAATTCCTTCGCAAGTCACCGGACCAGCAAACGACATCGGAGAAGACTCATCGATATCAAGCTTCCTACACCAGAGGAAACAAGGATCCGTAGTTAACCAAAGCTCTGAAAACCGACAATTACGCTTTGACACATCTGACAGTGATCCAAGAACTCATCAGGAACTCATTCCGGTCTCCACTACTTTTCGACCTATCCAATATTCAACTCGCGGAGGAGTCATGACAGGTCGAGGCCCATTCGACAGTCAGAACTCACGCGTCACCGATCCTGGAGTCAGATGGTCGAACCATTCGAACCAGAGAACAGGGACAAGAGTCAGCCAGATGTCTCAAGCACCTTCGTATATCGGAACAAGTCACGCATTTCCTTCATTCACCGAATCACAGAAGCCGATGGAGACAAATCAAAGCGTGTCATCACAAAATCAGAACTCTCATTGGACCGATCCGATAGAGATTACGGCGACTACGCAGACAGCCGAGAGCTCGAACACAGCGGCGACATATCCGAACTCTATACCCGTTTATCCTACACACACGTCAGTTCAGGTGACTGATTCATTCCCGAGGAGAATGACTTACCCTCAATCGGATGCTCCACCCTACACTTCGGGATATGCACCTCCTAATAGACAAAGTTCGTTCGTAACCCCTTTGAGAAATGGTAAACCGGACGAAGGATTTCCTTCTACAAGTAACCATAATTCGGGCGGAAAACCAAATAATAACGGCGGAGGTGGCGGCAGTTCTAACCATGGCGGATCTGGCAGCAGCAATCCCGGACACAGCAATTCAGGCGGCGGAGGCTCAGGTAATGGTGGCTCCGGCGGTAATGGTGGTCCCGGCGGTAATGGTGGCTCTGGCGGCAATGGCGCGAATGGAGGAACTGGTCCTAGTAACGGGGGATCAGGCGGCAACGGTCCTCCTAACGGCGGCAACTCGCCTGGAGGAGGCGGAGGCGGTCCTCCTTACATTGGTCCAGGACTTGGTCTCAACGGTGACGACTCGAATAAGAACACCGAAGCCCACTTTGACCTTAAGTTAAAATTGAGTGACGTTGAAAGCTGGGATGGAGACACTGACCGTATCATTCACTGGTTGCGCAAAATGGACGATCTAGCAAGCATGAGTGCTAAAATGCGACAGCAGTTAGGGCGTATCGTTCCGAAACGACTCACCGGATCAGCCAGCAACTGGTACTGGTCGCTACCATTTAACTATCGAAAGCAGATCGAGGTCGAGTGGCCAGCACTGCGCGAAGAAATAACTGGCTACTACATGACGAAAAAATGGTGGGAAAAGCTACGTAAGCGTGCGAGCGATGCAGTATTTAGAGAGACAGGACACACCAAAGAAAGTCCGAGCGAATACTTCATTCGTAAAGCTGACCTTCTAGCAACCGCATACAATTTCGACGACTCTGAAATGATTAGCGAAATCATGTTGGGTGCACCGAGTCAATGGAATATGATCCTTACCACACATCTCTACCAGACAGTAGTAGAACTACAGCGCGCGATTAGATTCCATGAAGAAGCTTTAGTTGAATGCTTACCTCAACGACAAAGGTACGAAGACCGTTATCAAAGGAGCGCGCGTGCGAATCTAGTGGGAGCTTCAGATAAGCTTCCCCCTCCCGCGTTTCCAAAGGATGACTCCAACGTTACGAAGAAGGGCTTGACACCGAAAGCAAAAGGTGCGCGTCCGTGTCGACACTGCGGCAGTGCGTTGCACTGGGATCGTGAATGCAAGTACGCTAAGAAAGCGTTCAGAACAGCCCGAACTCGACTAGCACATACAGATGATGACTTACGAGAAGCTCTCGACGAGTATGAAGACCTGTATTGCGATGTGCTAGACGAGTTGGACATTGAAGAATCGGACGAAGAAATCGATATGGATTTTGAGGATGGCCCTCAGGAGAATCATGCTGGCAAGGACGAGTCAGCTGGAAAAGTCTCGGGGGGCAGCAATACTGGAAATTCTTACCAAGCAGACTTTTCAACGTCCTCTTCAGCACACGCGTCTCCTGCCCGCGCAAAAGCGTGCACTGCGTTCTATCGGAAGCCAGCCTTAAACAGGCGATCCCGTAGACGACTAACTAGAGAGATAGACCGAGTCAGTTATATCGTTAAAACAAACCCGGATACTCACCCCAGTCGACCGCTGCTCGAATTGAAGAAAGCAATGGCAAGACCATCTGGATGCACATTTCTTGGAAGTCAAGTCCTAGAAACAAAGGCGGGTATTAACGGTATCGGACAAGACGTGATAAAGGTAGTAGTGGATTCCGGATCTGATATCACTCTACTGTACTATTTCGATCAATTCGTTGGTCACAGGTCACAGCGACCTCCGAATTGACGAAAAGTCACAGTGGTCACAGCAAAACTCGCGAAAAAGTCCCCGGCGGGGCCCCCGCCAGCCTCCCGACGCAGCTCCGCCGCGTCGGCAATTGCCTTATATAGTAATCTGACGAAACCAAAATTTCGTCAGACCGGTCACAGGTCACACGACCTGACGAATTGATTGAAATAGTACAGTAATATCCGAAGAGACCTGGAAGCAGTTAGCAAGTCGTCCGCGCGCGCGTCCAGGACAACGAACTAACCTAATTCAGGTTACTGGGAACACGGTCATCGAGAATTTCGTCAGTCTGGACTTGTATTTCGAAACCGAAAAAGGACCTATACAAATGAACGTCGACGTGTACGTAGTTAAGGGAATGACATCGCCCTTCGTTCTAGGAAACGACTTTGCAGATCAATATTCCCTCTCAACCATAAGAAGAGATGGACGCACTTTCATCAACTTCGCTGACACGGGTAGGGAGGTAGAAGTACAAAACTCTCTGAATTCTACCTGGACATTAAACAACGGCCAGACCTTTTCAGTGAAGACTCGCTTACCTGATACTCCGGGACTAACGAGAACGCAAGCTCATCGAAAAATGCAAAAGACCCGAAGACGTGAACGCCTTCAAGAACAGCGAGGAGAAGTCCGGGCGGCGAAAAGAACAGTGATAGGTCCGGAATGTTGTGTCAAAATTCCGGTAACGTTGCGATTTCCCAAGAATCTGGACTCACTACTAATCGCCAAATCCATCAAACACGATAACAATGTCAGAGCGTTCTGGGGCTCACCGGATTCATTGATCGATCGAGATAATACAGCGCTTCACGTAGCGAACTTCTCGGATCAACCAGTAATCATAGCTGCCGGCCAAACCATTGCGTACTCACACAATCCACGAAACTGGTTAGACCGACGCACCAAGGACGTAGAGGTTCAAAATAAGCAGGAACAGTATGCTGGCCTGGTAAGGCAGATGATTGTACAGAAGGAAAGTGCGGAGATCGCGCCGATCTCCGAAACACGATCGAGCCTCAATCAGAGTCAGACTGAAGTCACCTCCAAAGCTCAAAGGAACGCGACTGAAATGGACGATCCATCGTCGTCTGAACCTGTAGAAGGAGGACCGAAGACTTCCGAAACAGCACCTGACCCAGTGTCATCCCAGGACTTCCTTTCATCCGTGAATATATCCCCAGAACTTGACGAAGCGCAGCGCGCAGCTCTCTCCACGGTACTTGAACGAAACAAGTTAGCTTTCGGTCTAGACGGACGACTGGGAAATTATGATGCGCACATCAAGATTGAATTGAAGCCTAACACGGAACCTGTATCCTTACCTCCATTTCCAGTGTCCCCTGCTAATCGTGAAGTAATGGACAAACAGATCGACTCGTGGATACAACTAGGGGTCATTGAACCTTCGACAAGTCCATGGGGAGCCCCGACATTCATCACTTATCGGAACGGAAAACCACGGATGGTTATAGACTATCGCAAGCTGAACGCGATGGTAGTTCCAGATGAGTTCCCTTTACCACGTCAGGAAGATATAACCCAAGCACTGACAGGTGCCCAATGGCTGACTACTCTTGATGCACTTTCCGGATTCACTCAGCTAACTATGCATGAGGACTCGCGAGATATGTTGAGCTTCAGATCTCATCGAGGACTGTGGCGTTTTGCCAGGATGCCCTTTGGATATCGAAACGGCCCTAGCGTATTTCAGCGAGTAATGCAGAATGTATTAGCCCCATTCCTATGGATATTCGCCCTCGTCTACATTGACGATATCGTGATCTTCTCCTTAACGTTTGAGGAACACTTGCGACATCTCGATCAAGTACTACATGCCATCGTACAGTCCGGACTAACTCTTTCACCCAAGAAATGCAATTTTGCGTATCAGTCACTACTCTTACTGGGTCAGAAAGTGTCGTGTCTGGGCATGTCGACTCATAAACAGAAAGTCGAGGCCATACTCATGTTGGAAACACCCAGGAACGTGAAAGAATTACATACCTTCCTGGGAATGATGGTGTACTTCTCGGCATACATACCATTCTATGCCTGGATTGCCCAGCCCTTATTTCAACTCTTACGGAAAGGAACCGATTGGAATTGGACAGCTTTACACGACGAAGCATTCGAATTATGCAAACAAGTACTTTCGAATGCTCCCGTACGAGGATACGCAATACCAGGAAAACCCTATCGAGTCTATACCGACGCCTCTGACTACGGTCTAGCAGGAATTCTTCAGCAAGTACAAGCAATCAAGATTCGGGACTTACAGGGAACGCGAACATACGACAGACTACGCAAGGCATTTGACGCCGGCGAACCCATTCCTGCACTCGTAGCCACCCTTTCTAAGGAACACAACGACGTCCCAAGGGAAGGCAAGTGGGCTGAAGACTTTGACGAGACAGAAGTATATGTCGAACGCGTTATCTGTTACTGGTCCCGAGTACTCAAATCCGCTGAAAGGAACTACTCACCAACGGAACGCGAAGCCCTAGCTCTGAAAGAGGCATTAATCAAGTTCCAACCTTTCATCGAGGGAGGAACAATCTTGGCCGTTACTGACCACGCTGCTTTAACGTGGAGCAAAACTTTCCAGAACGTCAACCGAAGGTTACTTACCTGGGGAACAGTGTTTTCAGCATTCCCGAACCTACAGATCGTGCATCGCGCCGGTCGCGTTCACTCCAACGTGGATCCGATCTCTCGACTGCGACGACGGGTACCACCTGAATCAGGACCTCAGTCGGACGTGTTGCTTGCAGTGGACTTGACCAGACACAATGAGGACGTCCTGGAAAATATGTACAAGGAGTTGGGAGAACGCTTTGAAGAGAAATTACTCACAGTAGCATCGAATTACGTTCACAGCATTGTTCAACGTGAAGAGGAAAGCGAAGTAATGGTAGCTGAAAGCGACCTAGGGTGTGATTCTTTGAAGTGCAGCAAAACCTACAATATCCAAGTTAGCATGATACAAGATGAACTAGACCGATGGCAGCAAGCTTACCAGACTGACACACATTTCAAGGACGTCATTGACGCGGTTCAGAGTCCGTTGTATCACTCGAACCCTAAATATCCCCAGTATTTCTACGCGGACAACGGACTAGTATTCTTTGAGGACGCAAATGGGAACAACCGACTATGCGTACCTCAATCCTTGAGATTGGAAATCATGAGCCTGGCGCATAACTCACCGACTGAGAGCGCACACGCCGGATATCACAGAGGATATAATCATCTGGCAGGATCACATTATTGGCCGGGAATGTCCAGGGATCTAAAACGGTATATTAGTACTTGCGACATTTGCTAGAAGACAAAGCCCCGGCGACACGCACCCATTGGCTTGCTGCAGCCGATCCCTATCCCAACCACGCCGTTCGAAGTCGTCTCGATGGACTTTATTCCCGAACTACCCCTGTCACCGAGTGGATTCGATAACATCCTTGTTCTGGTTAGAGCAAGACATGAGTTTCGGCCAAGGCAGGTAACTCGCAGGTAACCTGCGACTCGCAACTCGCGACCCGGGTCGCGCGCAAGTCGCAAGTTTGACTTTGGAGAATTCGGCAGGTACTTGCGTAGACTCGCCTCAGGTTTCTATAGTAAGATAATGCATAATAGTATTGATTTAGACCTTGTTATAGCTAGAATATGACTTAATATAGCTTAAACACACTCTACAGTTGATGTGTGACCTCAGTTCATACTAGTATTAGGGAGATTTCACTTGAAACTCGTCAAAAACTCACCTACTTGCGAGTTTCCGACCTGCGACTCGCGAGTTTGAAACAAGTCGCAAGTCCGGCTTCTGGATATGCAAACTCGCGCAAACTCGACCCACCAGACCCGGGTTTAGACTCGTGGCATGCTCTAGTTCTGGTTGATAAACTTACCAAGTTCGCGATATTTGTACCGTGCTCTGTTAAGATCACTGCCGAGGAAACCGCAGAACTATTCATCAAGGAAATCATTTGTAAATACGGAATACCGAAGCAGGTTATCACCGACCGCGATACACGCTGGAGGAACGCATTCTGGAAGGAAGTATGTGAGCTGATGGGCATGAAACGCGCACTTACTACCTCGCATCACCCACAGGCTGATGGTCAGACCGAGATCATGAATCAAGGACTAGAAATAGCGCTACGCGCCTACGTGGGGCCTGAGCGTAACGACTGGGACAAGTGGTTAGACAAGCTGGCACTATCATATAACACGACACCGCACTCGAGTACGGCACGCTCACCTGCATTTCTTCTGTACGGATATAACCCTGTAACCGAATCCGCCGTATTGAGCGATCCCGAGTATATAGAACGAAATATTGGCAACTTCGTTACAGCGGGGGGCAAACCGGACAAGATTCATCAAGCGCACGAAGAAGATGCAGCCGTCGATATGGTAGAGCAGTTCGAAGCCGAGAGAAGTCGTGCTAAGGACGCGTTAGTCTTAAGCCGCGCATTCCAGGAGAAAGCCTACAACAACGGCCGATTACTTACCGAGTACGAAGAAGGAGACTTCGTTGTTTTGAATCCACACAGTTTAGAATTGCTGAAGAAAGAGGAGAAAGGTCGAGGTAAGAAACTTCTATTGAAGTACGACGGCCCTTATGAGATAGTTAGAAAACTGAGTCCCGTAACATATCAGTTGCGCATGCCGACGGACAGTCGCCTACACCCGGTATTGAATATAGCTCACCTCGAAAAATATGAAGTCTCACCTCCAGAATATGGTATCAGACCAGAGAAACACTTCAATCTGAATGACCTAGAGACCTCAACGAGTCAGCGGATCACGCGAGTTTATCCGTACTCGATCCGCTCGGGCTTCTCGGAGATCCGATCCGTATGATCTGTGGACCCGTGGCGGGTCAGATCAGTAATGGATCACGGATCAGGCCTTGGAGGCACG